>BMAC01000108.1:139799-166125 GCA_014905375.1 Phtheirospermum japonicum
AAAACTTATTTGTAATCTACATTAGTTATGTTATTGAAATAATATCATTTTCGTCGCAACAAAAAAATTTCAACCCTTTACGCTTTTAAGCCTCAATATTGTAAAATTGTGCGTTACACGGGAGTAAAAAAATGACACTTTTAAAAATTTTGTGATAATTATAATCTTTAGTAAGTAAAATGTAATAAGGTAAATCCTTTGTATATATGAATTCTTAGAATTTCATTTCCGGTTAATCTTTAATTGTGATATCAGTTAGGAGTGATGGTAATGGTTCATGGTGATGACAAAGGGCTGATGCTCCCTCCTAAAGTAGATCATGTGCAACCACTGTGAAATTATTGAATGAAGCGGGTATTCGTGCTGATGCTGATTTGAGAGATAATTATTCGCATGGGTGGAAAATGTCTCAGGTGGAAATGCGTGCCTCTTAGGATCGATAGGACCCAAAGACCAGGAAAATAAATAGGTAATGTTATGATATGTCTCAATTCTTCTATTTTCTTTATGTGTTTTTTTTGTTGTTATTTGTCGGGTCGCATTTCCGATGCCTAAGCCCGACCCATACTTTAGAGCCCCGAGTCTTACCATTTTTCGGGTCGGGCTTAAAATTGGTTGCAGTTAATTAGACTGAAAAAACCACTCACATCATGCATGCATGATCTCCATTTTAATAAAAAAAAGTAAACGCATGCCATACAAGTTTTTTTCTCTTTCGTAATTGTATCAAAAGCATTGAAAACATAAACACTGTAGAAACTAATTAAATCACCAACAGAAATTACTTTCTGAATCTTGGTTAGTGCTCTATCATGAAGATAGCTATCAAAACCTAACTAATTAATCAACTTGCTTTTTTTTTCCAAATAAAATATTTAACTCCAATTTATGATCATTCCTTATTAGAATCATTAGTATCCTTTTCATCTGAAACAGAATCATTTGGATTTATATCACCATCAGTATCCTCACAAATGAATTCATTTTCTCCTTCACCATTTGCGCACGGTGATGACTGCTCCGAATCTCCATCTTTTTGWTGCAGGCTCCAGTACATTATGCTTGTTGTCAACRTAAGCATCATTTTYCTTAATATTCGAAAGCAAAAAGTAAAATCAAGAAACTCATTCAATCATTGAATCTCAACAATCTAWAATTTCGTAACAATATAATGAAGAAATCTCGCAAACAACCAAATCCAGAAAATGATAACAACCAAGAACACAATAAATAATCAATTATCAACAAACTATAATGGAAATCTTTACCAAATAAATCTAACTGATCTCCAATTATCTTCTAATTAGAAGAAATACAAAAATGACAAACAAAAAAATAACCCCACGTATCTTATCGGAGTTTGAGTTTTAGTCCCTACGAGAATCATTCGAAAAATGAAAAAAAAATCGCAACGTATTAATTATTAGCCCATTAAAAAATCATCAAGTCAAAAGAAGAAATACTCTTTTTTTTAATCGGAAATCAAAATAACAAAATTAATTAATCAAAGATTCAAATGAACAAAAAATAAAATAAAATTATAACAATTATTTTTGCAGTTAGATTTTACCTGTGTTCATCTTCGGTCCACGGCCTAGCTGCCTTCTTTCGACAAAAACATGTCCATGGGTCCACAAACCTTTTCGTTTTTCCTCCCTACACGACCAAACTCAAAACCCTTCCCGGAAAAATCCACTATCCGAGAACGCTGACCAAAAGACCAAAAAACCATAGCACACTCCGTGGTCCCAATCCAATTTCTCTTCCCATGAATTTTCCGATCAAAGTAATCCGAGCCGGGCGTATCAGACACTTTTTCCCAAGCGATCTCAAGCCTGTTTTGGAGCAACCATACAAACCCAAAATTGAATTTGTATATTATGAGATTTGAATCCAGGCAACAAAAAAAAATATTGCACATATATGGAATCATACTCTAAGTGAAAATAAAAATTAAAACCAAGTAAGAATTTCATTTATTATCATTATTAAAACCAAGGAAAATTAAAAATTAAAAAAGGGAAATTACGCTCGCAAAGATAATAACAAAGTAAAAGCAAGACATTAACCCTTGAAGAACATGACCTGACCCAAGAGGACGAAGAGAATGTGTTGGGCAATGTACGTATACCATTCAACAACACGAAAATCTTGATTTTACAACACAACTACATAATCCCATCAAAAAAGTCAACACATCTGCATAATCCTCCTAATATATCTGCATTGATTTTACAACAAATATGAAGATGGAAAAAAATATAAACAAAAAAATGCGGATTTCAGATAAGAATTGATGAAAATCTACATAATCATCATAATATATAACAAGCATGTCGAAATAATCTTGTACCATCCGAACTTTCCAATCAAAATTTAAGGCTTAACATAACATCACATAAATTTAATTCCAAGATCAGATAAGCAATATTTGAGAATGTATATTTCAAACATATATACTCGATTTAACAACAAATATGATATGATAATATATAAACCAAAAATCTTCACAAAATCATCAGCGAATTATCAATCAGATTTGAAAAAAAGAAAAAAAGGAACCGACCACAGCACAAACCAACGGATTTCTTCCAGATTTTTCTAAATCTAATGAAAAAATCAGGAAAAAGGGATTCAGATAAAGGGAAAAAAAAAACCAATCGCCCAATTGCTTAACTATGAATCTTACCCTCCAGAGCATCTAATTCAAGAACAATGGCGTTAAACATATATCCAGTGTAATCCTAGAAATTGTAATCTTTTGCACATAAGAGAGATGAAATTTTTGTGGAAATATAAATTGTAATCCTATAAATTTTTCTTTTGAAATAAAAATTTGGACAAAGAGATGAGATCTGAGCGGCCAGACCTAGAAGAATCCCAAAAATAATGTTCCAAAACTTTGGCTATTCTTTGGTATAAGAGTCTGGAGAAGAAGGAAAAACAAAAGGGCAATGAATTATCCATATACATAATACATACCTTGCCGCATTCATCCAAAATACAACAACAAAAAAGGATAAAAAAATCATAGATATATAAAGACAGATTTGTCTTACAAAATCTACTCCGGGGAAATTCAAATAATAAAAATGGCATAAATCAATTAACAAACTTCTACCAAATACATTTTTTCAAAAATAGAAAATACTCATGGATTAGAACCAAAACTAAAAAAAGAAATCGAAGAAAAACTGGGCGGATAAATTTGTGTGTTTTCTGGCTTCGCAATGGATCTGAAGAAAAACTGGGCGGAAATATTGATAAGACAATAAAAATTAAAAAAAAAAAAGGTATAAACAGAAGAACAGATCGGGGATTTTTTTTTTTATTCTCGGTCGATTTGCTCGGACAGAATTTTTACCGTGTAGAATTTCGGAATTTAGGTGAGCGGCGGAATATTCAACAGAATAAGCAGTGATACGGGGGAGGAAAATTAGGGGATGAATATTGGACCAAAACAAATTAACTAAAAAAAAAGTTTTTATGATCTGGAAATATAAGAAGAAAAACGAAGAAATATAATAAAAAAACGAAGAAATACAGAGATTGAATGGACCGCTGAAAGGCCGTGAAAAAAGGTTGGCTACAACATTAACATAAATAAAAAAAAAGTTGTTATTTATACCTGGTCAAAATTTTGGCCTCCTCCCAAATAGACCCCCCTATTAACCACAGCCTGACACATCATTTTTGAAAAAATTTAATTGGTCCACATCAGCCCCGGAACCCTCTCCTTTCGACACATCAGCATTAATAGTTAACACTATTAACAAAATGGAGGATATGCTTTGGTTTTATGTTATTGAACTGTAGTTTCATTTATTAAATCAAAGAGCTTACTAGAGAGGTACTATATATACATACACACACACACACACACACACACACACACATATATATATATATAGGCAAAAAAGTATTGGTTTTTCATAAATATCTAACCCGTGTTATGATGTATCGATTTTTGTATTAGTATTATGATGTATTGACTTTTTATTATAATGTATTGGCTTTTGTACTATAATGTAACGGTATGAAATTCTGGCCTATTGAATGATCCGTTAGTCCGGCCTGACAAGAGTCTTGCCCATATATATATATCACCCCTATATATTAATGCAAAATCTTCCTAACCTATGTGTCTGCTTCGTATGCTTCATTTGGCAAATAAATGATTTCGGTGCTTCGTTTGCTTATGTGTCATCCGAACCTAATATTTACCTAATTTAATACTTTTTTTTCATTGTATCTTACCTAATTTAATTTTTTTATTATATTCTTCCTTATTCAGTACTTTCATTTGATTCTCCTAATATAAAAATATAAATAAGTCACATAAAATTAGTAGATAAGATCTAAATTGATTATTTTAATTAAAAGACAAACTACATATGAAATAGTTTTAATTACAAAAAAAACTTTGTTATGAATATAATTAAATAAGTTTTATTGATAATAGAATTTAAAATAAATTTATTTTTGGAGTTTCAAATATTCTATATATTTAAATATGAGTTATTTACAATAATCTAAGTATGTAACTAAATATTAGTAATGTATTCAATATAAAGATAAAAATATTAAATTATATACTAATAATTAATAAACATTGATTAGATACCAGTACAATGTGACACGGGTCGAGAGTATGACATCTTTTGAATATCTCAAAGTATGTAACTAATAATTATTAATTAATTTATTCTAAATATTAATATATAAAATAATTTAATAATAATAATTAATAAAATAAATATTAGACACGGGTTTAAAATGTGAGGCCTTTTATAATTTTGTAAGTATGTAACTAAGATTATTAATGAATTTAAATTAAACATCAAATACCAAATTATTTAATATTTATAATAATTAATAAATAGATTAGTCATGATTATTATAATTTTTTATTTTGGATTTAAAATTCAGTAATTATCACAAATGTTTTTTATATTTATCTTTTGATAAGTCTGTATAATACATGGGTGTTAAAAGTATATATTAATGCAAGATTCTCCTAATTTATGTGTCTGTTTCGTATGCATCGCTTGGATAATAAAAAATTTTAGTGCTTCAGTTGATTATGTGTCATTCGAGCCTAATATATATCTAATTAAATATTTTTCTTTTATTGTATCTTGCCTAATTTAATATTTTTTTTATTATATTTAGCCTAACTTGATAGTTTTTTTTATTATATTTTTTCTAATCAACAATTTCTTTTATACTCCTAATATAAAAATATAAATAAGTCATATATAATTAGCAGAAAAAAATCTAAATTAAGTATTTTAATTAAAAGACAAATCACATATGAAATAATTTTAATTACAAAAATAAACTTATTTATGTAAATAAATAAATTATATTTATAATAAAAGTTGAAATAATTTATTTTTAAAATTTTAAATATTCTTTATAGGTAAATTATGATATATTTGCAATAATTGGAGTATGTAGCTAAATATTAGTAATGAATTAAATCTAAATATAAAATTCTTTATATAAAGATAATTAATTAATGTTTATTAGAATGACACAATGCAAGAAGGTTGAAAAGTATGACACCCTTTGAATTTTTTAAATTATGTAACTATAGTTATTAAAATAAATTAAACTAAATATAAAATGAGTTAATAATAATTAATCAATATAGATTAGAGATGGGTTGAAAATGTGACATCTTTTGAATTTTTATAAGTATGTAAATATAATTATTAATGAATTTAATCTAAATATTAAAATATAATATTAATTAATAATTAGAATTTAATAAATTGAACAGGGTACGGGTAGAGAACACATCCTTTCAATTTTTTATTATAAATTTAGAACTTTGTAATTTTCACAAATATTTTTATTTAATTTTTTATAAGTCTCGTGTAATACACGAGTGTTTAAACTAGTATATATATATATATATATATATATATATATATATATATATATATATATATATATATATATATATATATATATATATATAGTATCCACCACTGCTGTTAAATGTGTTAACTATTAGTGTTGAGATTTTAGATGGAGAACATTTTGGGGAATAGGTGGTCGAATGAGGTGTCTTCAAAGATGAGGTGTCGAGTTGTGGTTCAATGGGGTCTATTTTGGGACGCGGCCAAAATCTTGAGGGGTATAAATAACAATTCTTTTCTACTTTTATAAATACTTTTTTTGTCCAATATTGACCGCCTGTTTTTTCTCACCTCACCTAACATCTTTTAATTATACACGGCGGAGAATTTGTCCAAGCAATTCCACCACGATAAGAAAGAATCTCGCCTCTGTTCTTCTGGTTAAACCTTTTCCAATTTGTTATTCTAAAAAAATTCACCGATTTGTTATTCTAAAAATTTTCAGATCTATTATTTTTTCGATCTGGAAAACCGATCTTCAAAAATCGTATTGTAGAGTTCTGGAAAATCGATCTGGAATTTTTTTTCCTTCCCGATCTGTTTGTAGATTGGGATTTATGGCTTTTTTCAGAGAGTTTTTCATAGATTTTTATTCACAAATTTATGGTTTTTTCTTTTGCAGATTTTCACAGGCCTCAATCTTCTTAATAAGAAGAATTTCAAGAACAATTGATCCAAAAAATTAGGATTTTTACTCCGTCTTCATAAAAGTCGAAGTGGGAGAAGCAGGTCTAGGTTATAATTCAGATTTTGGCATATATTCTACTCCGTCTTTGCCAGAGTCTTCTAACGAAAGCAAGTCGCTTTTTCAGGCCCGACGAGGTATTCGCAGGTGAACGATTCTTCTCCATCTCCTTCTCCGGTGGGGAACCCTTTTTTGTAAGCCCAGTAGAGTTCGTCTCATGTTAGTTTGAAATTGAAGTTGTTTTGTATTAATTTGTTAATTTTTTGTCAAAATTAAATATCTTTTTGTTTCATATTTGTATCCTTTCGGTATTTTTAGTTTAGTTTTTTTGTTTTATCACAATTCGCTAGCCTATATTTTCGAAGAACAATACCACAATATTTTCTACATCACTCAATTTGTATCTCTGCTATTTGTTTTCCGAGTCTTTTTTAGTTCTTATTTTTTCTAGATTTTTTATTTATTTCTAGATGTGTTGATTTAATTCAGTAATACCCGCTATATTCGGTAATTTATTGTTTCATGTGTCGATTCATAAGTAATTAATTCCAGTGTTGTAATTGTTTTGTTCACTTTCACAAAATTCTTTACGAGAGAGTTTCTGCATTTACCTTTCCAATTTAGTTCCAATTAAATTTTATCTTGAACTGAAATAGAAATTCTTTTATTTTTATTTTCTTCATAGTCTGGTGATTTCTGCAAGAAATAATTGATTTTTTTTTTCTTTTTCATCTTCAAACTATGGCAGAATTTTGATACAGTGAAGTTGGATACAGAGCTGATCTCATATCTGGAAGGAAGCTTCTAGGACAGGTCAGCTTGCATAACGGCTCGAGATTCGTGGGTTTTCTATTTTCAAGACCCGGAAAGTCCTCACTGGGCAAAAACTATAAATATCTCACCCCCAAGGCTAAGAGAGGTATGACATTCTAAGCATTCTTCTTCTGATTTTTCATATTCAGATCTAAAACGCTTACTGACTTAAGTATCGGAGAGGTTTCCACCAGAAAACCCCCGGTGGTCCTTTTTAACTTGTTTTTGTAGAGACAGGTCCGGATATTCTTAGAGAGAGAGCAGGTGTTCCTGGTGTAATTTTCAGGGCAAAACAATTGGCGCCGTCTGTGGGAAACAAAAGCTAAGACGTGAGAAAGAGCATGGCATAAGACGGAATTCGGCGGAACTGGGTGGCACCTCAAGTTCTGCTACGCCAACAGGTGTACCAGAAACAGCGGGGCCATCGGCGACAGCTAGACCTGGGACAGTGCAGCCCCCTCCAAGTGGAACCACACAAGCTGAGGGTGGGATGTTGAAAGATTCCTTTCTAAGGAAATTATCTAACCTCATTGGCAAGGCAGTGGAGGTAGCTGTGGACAAAAAGCTCGCCGAGCTTTCGTCGTCTCCTCCCAAGACAGCTCAGTCACCGAAGACGGAGCCGCCGCGGGCAACCCAGTGCACGGCCAGACCTTCCCTCCAAGAAGAAGAGGAAAGCTTCTGCGCTCCAGAGAGCAAACGTCAAGCAAAACCAACCCAGGATTTAAAGAGCATATGAAAAACCTACAGAAAGAGGCCAGGGAAGTCTAACGGAAGATGGCGTGCACGGGAACAGGACAAGCGCGGAGAGGCACCCCGTTTATAGAGGCAGTCATGCGCGATGATCTACCAGCCTCTTACCGGTCCATGGGTTTTGAATACAACGGAACAACAGACCCATGGGATCATCTGAGCCGGTTTGAGATCACGGCTACCTTGCACAAATTCTCTGACACGGTCATGTGCCGGGTCTTCCTGATGACCTTTACGAAGTTAGCTCAGCTCTGGTTTAGCCAGTTGCCTCCATGTTCTATAAGTAATTTTGATGAATTTAGTTTGGCATTTTTGCACCAATTTACCAGTTGTAGGAAGTGCCAAAAAATGACGTTGGGATTGCTTAGTCTGAAAAAGAAAGAAAATGAAGATCTGCGCGCATACATCAAGCGATTCACAGATGCAAAGCTAGAAGTGCCATCAGCATCCGAAGAGCTCTTGGTTAACGCTCTGTCTCAGGGGCTCAGGAGAGGGGAGTTCTTCCAGTCGTTGGTTGTAAAGCTAGCGTAGAAATTTGGAGAAATCCTAGAAAGAGCAGAAAAATATATCCACCTAGAGGAGGCCTTGAATATAAAGGATGATGGAGAGAAGCGAAGGGAATGACCTGACAGGGAGGATAGGACCCTGATGAAAAAACCCAGGACTGATCTAGTCGGAGGCCGTCCACGGTTTGATAGGTACACACATCTGGCCTTGCCTCATGGAGAGATCCTACAGGCAGTTGAGCGACACCCTGATCTTAAATGTCCTAGAATGTATTCCCAAAATCCAAGAAAAGAAAAATCTGATTGATTCAGTCGATATCACAATGAATATGGACATGACACAGACCAGTGTACTCATTTGAAGGATGAGCTGGAATGGATGGTGCAGGCAGGGCACCTTAAGGAATTTGTACATGCAGGGAAAGAAGGGTCCAGGTCTGACCCCCACAGGCGCGATCGACATCAGGGAAACAAGCGAGAGTTTGATGGTGGCCATAGCAGTGGGAAAAGAAATGACCAGTCTCAGGAAATAAGGGGAGACATCCCGATGATCACAGGCAGAGAATGGGATGAACATTCTAAGCGAACCCAGAACAGTTATGTTCGGGCAGCAAGAGACGTGACTAAAAGAACACGCGAAGTGGGACAATTAGAACCGATCCCAAACGTTTGCTTTGGGTCCGAGGATGAGAATGGTATCCTGGCTCCACACATGGATGGCTTGGTCATAAAGGCTACTATCGCTAACTACAACGTCCGGAGGGTCTTTATGGACACACGAAGTTCGGCAGACATCATGTTTTATGACTGCTTTAGGAAGTTAAATCTGGATATGGAATTAGATGAGGTCACGACCTCACTGTTGGGCTTCGCAGGACGAGCATTGAGACCTCTTGGTGCGGTAAACCTCCTGGTCACACTAGGGGATGAGCTATTCAGGCAGACCAGGTTAGTACGATTCTTGGTGGTGGATGCAGCTTCTTCGTAAAACGCCTAAACAATCTCTAAGCAAATTTCAGGCGCTGATTTCAATCTATCACATGAAGTTAAAACTCCCAGCTCAGGATGGGGTTGGTGAAGTTTGAGGAGACTAGTACACATCACTCCAGATGTATGTGGAGAGCATTCAACGAAGTGAAGAAGTAAAACAGAGCAAGAGGGCAAGAACAGAGGAGGCCAGACCAGATCTGATTCAGTATGAGGAAATCAGGAGGAAAACCTGATGTCGGTGGAAGTAATTCCAGGGGACAACAGTTGAGTTCTACAGGTAGGAACGACCTTGAGCCCAAAAGTTTTGGTCGAGCTGGTCGCGCTTTTGAGGAATAGCGCAAATATTTTTGCCTGGTCTCCCCAAGACTTAGTGGGGATTGACCCGACAGTGGCAGAACATCGTCTTAATATAAGCTCTGCAATAAAGCCTGTAAAACAAAGAAAGCAGAACTTTGGCCTTGAGAAGGAGGCCATCATTAAGGCAGAGGTGGATATGTTATTACGCGCTAAGCACATTCAAGAGATACAATTCCCAAAGTGGCTCTCCAATGCTGTACTAGTCCAAAGACAGAGGAGGACTGGCGAATGTGTATCGAATTTAGAGATCTCAACCGTTATTGTCCTAAAGATCACTATCCACTGCCGATGATAGACCAGCTGGTAGACTCCACGTCTAGATGTGAATTGTTAAGCATGATGGATGCCTCGCAAGGCTATCATCAAATCAGGTTGGCAGAGGAAGATTGGAAGCGGGTCAGCTTCATAACGCTAAAAGGAACATATTGTTATGTGGTAATGCCATTTAGCCTCAAAAATGCGGGAGCTACGTATTAAAGACTGGTGGACAAAATGTTTAAAAGCCATCTCGGGAGGAACATGGAAGTGTACGTAGACGACATGTTTGTTAAGAGTGTTAAGGCAACATCGCATGTGGATGATTTGAGGGAAACCTTCGACATCCTGAGAAGGTATAAGATGAGGCTAAACCCCAAGAAGTGTGCGTTTAGGGTAAGAGCAGGAAAATTCCTAGGGTACATGATTACGGAAAGAGGGATAGAGGCCAGCCCGAAAAAGGTCAGGGCTATCATGGATATGCCGCCCCGAAGAAATGTCAAGGAAATCCAATGTCTGGCCGGGCGAATCAATGCCTTGAGCAGGTCTGTCTCCAGGTCGGCGAAGAAGATCTTACCGTTCTTCAGGGCATTACGAAAGAAAGCCTGATTCCAGTTGGATAAGGAATGTCAGGAGGCATTTCAAAAGCTAAAGATCACTTGGCAGATATGTCTTTGTTGACTAAGCCAATCATGGGAGAGCTGTTGATTTTGTATATGTCAGCGTGGAAGTTAGTGATGAGCACTGTCTTTCTTCGGGAAGAGGGGAAAACCCAGAACCAGTGTACTATTAGAGCAAGGTCTTGCATGAGGCTGAATTCCAATATGTGTAGATAAAGAGGGCCATGGTAGCTCTGGTTGGAACTGCCCAAAAACTTCGACCTTATTTCCTCTCCCACAAGATCATAGTTCGCACTAATTTTGCCTCTGAAATCCATAATGAGCAAGCCAGAGGTTTCGGGGAGATTGGTCAAGTGGATAATTGGATTGAGCGAGTTCGACATACATTTTGAATGAAGGTTGGCGATTAAGGCTCAGGCATTAGCTGATTTTATGCAAGAAATGGCCAGCTCTGCCGAGGGAAAGAAGGAATGGACAATCTACACAGATGGTTCAGTAGGAAACCTGGGGTGTGGCGCAGGAATAGTCTTGGTAGATCTGGAGGGAATAACCACGGAGTACTTAGTACGAATGAACTATTCATTATCTAATAATGGAGCGGAGTATGAGGCATTGTTGAGAGGGGTCCAGATGGAAAAGGAGCTGGGATCAGAGCGGATACAGACAAATGTGGATTCACAGCTCGTATGTAAGCAGATAAGAGGAGAATTCGAGACAAGAGAAGGGCAAATGCTAAAATACTTAACTCGATTTCGTGAGCTGGCTAGTACCTTAGATGCTTTGGATGTTCACCAAATACCTAGAGAAGAAAATAGTCGAGCTGACTACCTGGCTAAGGTAGCCAGCTCGGCAACAGATTGTCAAGAAAAGGTGATCACCTTATTGATGTCCCATCGGGAGTATGGAGAAGAGGAGGTCAACGCATTAGAGGAAGGTGAGGAAGATTGGCGCTCTCCTCTTAAAATGTACTTGGAGAAGGGAGAACTACCAGAGGATAGAAGAGAAGCAAACAAGCTGCGGGTCAGGTCGACTAGGTTTTTCATAATCAAAGAAGAGATGTTTCGGAGAGGGTTTAGACAACCTCTCCTGATGTGTGTAAGCGCAAAGGAGGGGATCCACGTGCTCAAAGAAGTTTATGAGGGATGTTGTGGTAATCACATGGGGGACAGGGTATTATCTAGCAAGATAATGTGAGCAGGCTACTTCTGGCCGAGAATTAGGCAAGACGCGGAGAACTTTTTAAAAGCATGTGACAAATGTCAAAAACACTCTCCACTTATGCACCGACCTGCGGAGGAGCTCATGACAATGAGCTCCCCTCTCCCCTTCGCCAAGTGGGGGATAGGTCTGGTGATACCTTTCCCCAAAGCTCTAGCACAGAAAAAGTTCTTGATTGTGGTCATGGACTATTTTAGCAAGTAGGTCGAGGATAAAGCTTTGGCAAAAATCACAGAGGAAGCGGTAATGGGCTTTTTGTGGAAGAATATAGTGTGCCAGTTTGGGGTCCCTAAGATCTTGGTGTCCGATAATGGCACGCAGTTCATGGGAGCTCGGATTCGAGCCTGGTGCACGAAGATGAAGATAGACTAGCGTTTCACATCTGCTTAACACCCTCAGGCAAATGGTCAGTTCGAAGTGACTAATCAAATCCTAGTGCAGGGATTAAGGCACGTTTAGAGAAGTCAGGAGGCAAATGGGTGGAGGAGCTCAGTTCAATCCTATGGGCCTATCGAACTAACCCCAAGGAAAGCACAGGAGAAACTCCATTTGCCCTTGTATATGGCATAGATGTCGTAATTCCCGTAGAGATCAGTATGGAGACTCATCGCATACATAGCTTCGATGAAAACCAGAATGACCTGCTGGTACAAGATGCACTAGATTTTATTGAGGAAAAGAGAGAAAGAGCTGTGATAAAAAATGGAACACATGAGGGGACGGATCAGGGCAACCTATAATGAATTGGTTGCGGAGAGGCATTTTCAGATAGGAGACCCGGTCCTCCACAGAGCTGACTTAGGCAAGCCCAAGGGAAAGCTGGATGCTACTTGGCAAGGACCGTACAGGGTCACGAAAATTCTTGCGGCAGGGGCTTTTGAGTTAGAGCAAATGGATGGAGCCAGAGTACCCCAGGCGTGGAATGTAACAAATTTACAAAAATATTATGTGTAAGATTATTTTATGAAACTTATTTATATAATGACGATTTGAGTTTATCCATGTCTTATTACGAACTGACCTGAGTCTCAGCGAGATGTTAGCCAGGATTGACTAAGTGCAGATGCCCCAAAATCCTGACCTGATTGTCAATGAAGTTTTTTAAGCCAGGATTGGCTAAAGGCGGATGCCCCGATATTCCTGACCTGGTTGTCATTGAAATCTTTAAGCCAGGACTGGCTAAGGGCAGATGCCCTGATATTCCTGACCTGATTATCAGTGAAATCTTTAAGCCAGGACTGACTAAGGATGGATTCCCCGATATTCCTGACCTGATTATCAGTGAAATCTCTAATCCAAGATTGGCTAAGGGCGGATGCCCTGAAAATCCTAACCTGATGGTCAGTGCAATTGTAGCCCTGAATGACCAAAGTCGGATGCCAAGAAGCTGATCAAATTATTAATAGGGTTTCCAACCCTAAATTGCTATTTAAACCCGACCTCAAATTGGAAGGAAAACAGATGAAAAATGCTTATTCCCAGTACATAACAGAATTCTGCAAAGCTTGATTAAAAAAACAAGAAATAAAAAGAAATGCTTAGAAAAACGACAAAAGCACAGGAATACATGAAATCAGATCACATCAAACGTCATGGGTGAGAGGAAGAGGCCCTCTTGTCAGAAGCCAAAACCTGTAAAATGAGCCATAACTCGCGCTCAACCTCGTGGAGGTGTTGACGATACCTATCTGCTCGGGCAGAGGCGGACTGAGCCTCGCCGGCGGTGGTAGTCAGACGACATACCGACCCAAGCAGATCAGCCTTCTCCTCTCAAAGTTGCATGTTGAGTTGACGGAGGTCAGGCCACTCACGCTTATAGTAGCGTTTCTTTTGCCTCTTCCTCTCCAAGAGCCGGCATACTTGAGAAGATTTCTCACAAAGCACAGAAAGTTTGTCAGCCAGTTTGATGTTTTCAGAGAATAGTGCAAGTTCTTTAAAGTATCAATTTCCTCGAGCAAAGTAGAAGAAGCCATATTGAAAAAAAATGCAGAAAAAAAGAGGATTTTTATAGATAAAAGATAAGTACAGACGATTCTAAGGTTTCCTGAAATCGTGGAAACCCTAAGTATATGCAGAAAAAAATAAAAGGTAAGACAAAAAATATTGCTCAATAGTACAGGCCCACAACTTAAGCAAAAAGACAAAATAACAAGTCCTAAGCAGATAAAGGCTACAACCCATAATCCACAATGTTCAACTCTCCACTAGCTGGTTCTGCGGCCCTGGAGACCTCCCCGAAGTCTTTATCAAACTGGGTGTTGCCCTGAAGCTCACCCAGGTTGGAAAATGTAGGAGAAGTCGCAGTTGTTGATAAGGCCAACGTCAATGATTGATCAGGGGGGGAGGGAGAAGAGGATGAGCAGAAGACAAGGCCAATATAGTCGGCAAACTCAGGAGCTCCAAGCTGGTGAACCTGATCATCTTCTGCGACGTGGGAAAAGTTGGTCGGCTCCGGCAGGGTTTCTAGGGGAATAGAGCGATCGAAGGGGACTAAGGGGTTCTTGACAAACCACTAGCCTGGGCATCCAGAACAAGATGGTAATACACCTCAGCCTCAGGGACCAGGATGTCGTACAGCTCAACAGAGCCCAGGAAGGCTCGCAGGGTTGTTTCTCTGGTCAACTGGATAAGCCGCTGACCCTCTTCAGAGTTAAGGAATTCAATTGGGCCTTCAACCCTCCCCTCGGCCCGACACCTGGTCTCACCATCAGTTTCCCCCTCAGCTCGCGCGCGGCGAAGTTTCTCCTTGAACTCTTCCTCCCAGATCATAGTTAGAGCTTGGCTCTTCCCTTACGACTCTCTAGCCTCTTGCAGCTCCGCTCGGGTTGCTTCTAAATGAACTAATGTGCAATTTGATGTGCATGTATTATTTTAATAGTTTTGTATATAGTGGCTATTTGTGCATGTAGTTATGAACTAATGTGCACACGCGTATGAATTAATGTGCAATTTGGTGTGCATGAATTATTTTAATAGTTTTGTATATAGTGGCTATTTGTGCATGTAGTTATGAACTAATGTGCACGAGTGTATTAACTAATGTGCAATTTGATGTGCATGTATTTTTTTAATTGTTTTGTATATAGAGGCTATTTTGTGCATGTAGTTATGAACTAATGTGCACGCGCGTATGAACTAATGTGCAATTTGTTGTGCACGCTTGTGTGAACTAATGTGCACTAAGACCGAAATATAATTAAGACGGAAATACTATGTCATTCTAAGAATATATATATGCAGTTTAACCCTATGAGGATTATTTTGATTTTATGAATTAGTATATATTTGGTATGAATATATTAGTTTAAGTATATAAATTATTAATATGAGGAATAATTACGAAACAAATATGTGAGAATTTTATTCTTACCAATTATATATTTGATATAATAATTAATTATGTTAAATATATTTTTCCATTTATACTTCAATTACCAAATGTGTAGTAATTATGAGGGTAGTGTGATTTGATATGTAATTAGTTGTATAATATAACTTTGAATAACTTAATCATGGTAATGTGATTAATGAAGATATTTAGTTGAAATCAGTTTCATATCTATATACACACACACACACACATATATGTATATTGATAATATAAATCTTACTAATTTATACTTAAATTATTTTTTTTAAATCATGGTAACGTGATCAATTGAGATATTTAGTGCAAATCAGTTTCATATATTTAGTACTCCATATATATGGGCATACATTTATTCAACTTAATTATACAACACACACACACACACACACACACACACACACACACACACACACACACACACACACACACACACATATATATATATATATAAATATATATATATGTTCATAAATATAATTATCATAAAATTTAAAATACTAAAACTAATAAATTGACAAAGATTGGGGAAACTACCTTCGTAAAAAAATACTAATAAAATCTAAATACTAATACTTGTTTTGCCTTGAAAATTACACCAAGAACACCTTCTCCATCTCTAAGAATATCCAGACCTGTTTCCACAAAAACAAGTACGAAAGGACCATCGAGGGTTTTCCGGTGGAAACCTCTCCGATGCTTAAGTCAGTAAGCGTTTTAGATCGGAATAAGCAAAATCAGAAGAAGAATGCTTAGATTGTCATACCTCTCTCTGCCTTGGGGTTGAGATATTTATAGTTTTCGCCCAGTGGGGCCTTTCCGGGATCTCGGAATCAGAAAACCCACGAATCTCAGGCCGTTATGCAAGCCGACCTGTCCTAGAAGCTTTCTTCCAGATATTAGATTAGCTCTATCATCAAGCTCTCCTGATTTCTGACCTGACCTCTTAAAACCTTATCCAAGGCCCCCAGAAGGAGGTCAGGACAGTCTTTGTCGGGCTATAGTCTCCAACCTCATCTTCTTTTTTTTTGAGATTGTCTTAACTCAAATCGTCCCAATCATGACCTGTCTAGGCTGTATGGAGACTAGCCGCCACTTCGGGTCGTACCAATCAGTCCCCATTCCCCCGAATGATGGGTAAGAGCTAAGATACTTTTGTATTCCAATCATGACAGTTGAAATCTACACGTCTCTTCGGATATCCCGCACTGACACGCATTAATTGCACAAATCCCGCGAGATCTTTTCTCGTAGGAATCACACCTTTTGGGGAAGGGTTACGCCGCTCCACATTCTGCCTCAGCAATCATAACCCGCGACATGTCCTCTTGGGTACCATGCTCTGACACCCCTTAAATGCACAAATCCCGCCAAGTCCCCCTTTTTTCTAAAATTTTTTTTTCAAAGTATATCACATTCCCCCTTTTTCACCATTTATCCAATTTCAAAAATCTTGCACCTGCATATTTTCTCCAGAACACCTTCATTTTGTTTCGTTTCCGATCAGAGTTTTCTTTCCCCTAAAACCAGGTACTTTCTCGCCCTCTTGTGAATTTTATTTATGTCAGCTTCCATCTCTTTTTCTCTTTTATCTTCTTGGAATTCATCGTCCTCTATCAACTGTCTTCTTTGGTGACGCCACTGGCGGCCGCCCAGGAGGAGCAGCCTCAAATTCTCCCTGGCCATGATCATGGCAACATAGTTTCTATTGTTCGCAATCAAACCCTCCGAGACATACGCTCCAAATTTCCTATTTCCGATGAATTTTCTTTTACCAATCCCACCTCCGACGAAAGAGCGTCTCGCCCTCCCCCTAATCATCTAACCTTTTCCGTTGATCAGTCTCAGGCTGGTCTAAGTTTGCCCGTCCATCCCTTTATTATGGCAGTGTTGCGGATGTACCGGATTCTAATACATCAATTCGTAATCAAAGTATTTAGGGTTATGGTGGGGTTCCACCTGGCGGCCTAATTTCTGGGCTTACTCCTATAGCCCAAATGTTTTATTCTTTATTTCAAGCCAAGAGCTCTTCTGGCTTTTTCTATTTGTCTGCCCGAACTGACGTTCGCTTTCTAGTTGGGATCCCTTCTTCTAAGATGGCCTGGAAGAAGAAGTTTTTTTTTTTGTTTAGTGCTCTAGTGACTGGGATTCTCCTCCGATCCTATTAAATCTCTACCACACTAAGCTCATCTATCTAAAGGGGACCGACCTCCTTACCTAGCCAAGAATATAGCCACCCTCAACCAAAACATTTTCCACCTGAGTCAACTCATCAAGCCCCATATCATAAGCTTCTTTAATGCTCATAAAGAGAACGACCCTCTCCCTCCCAAGATCGGTATATTCCAGAGCTGACCAACTCTCCCCTTATATATTTTTCCCCAAGTATTCCTTGCATATTCCTCCATTTTTATTTTCTATTCATCCTTGATTAACCTCTCTCCTTTTTTTTAAACAAGATGATGCAGGAAAGGATGGCCGCAAGAAAGAAGAGGGCCGCCGTTGGCGGTCGGAAAAGTCCTCTCGGCAAACCTGCCAGGGCCTCCACGTCTCCTGTCTCCGAAACAGCCGTAACTCTGGAAGCGTTTGAGGTCCGGTGAGGCTAGGGGCAGTAGAGGTCCCAACAAGACTAAAGGGGCCTTCTAGTCTAGAAGGAGTGGCCCCTACTGAGCAAGCGGCTCATCCAGCCATCGACCTGACTACCCCCTCAGACCCCGAAGATGAGCAATCACTAGTCCCGCGCAAGCGCGCTCGATCTGGTCATGGACCAACTGCACCCAGGCCCTCCATAAGTGTCCCCAATCAGAGCTTTTTCACTGGCTCGGTCTTGAACTGCTCCGGGGACATGGCAGTTCAGTTCGTCATGGGGCAATACCCCCATTGACCACCGAACTATGGACAAGTAGCCGGATCATGAGTTGATCGAGTCCTATTGCCAGGACGAGGCTCAGGTAAGGGTTTTACCCTTTTGACCGTCACTTCATTCTCCTTTTTTCCCTTCTCGCCATTTCTCTTTTGTCGGGCTTCTGTGAAAAGAGCGTCTCTTTTGGCTCAAGATGGGGGTTCCATGATGAATGCTGATCTGTCCAAGATGTATGTAGCCCTGTAAGAGCGGGAGAAGAGGCTAATCACACGGATAAAGGATAGAAATGCCGAGCTGCACGATTCCCAGGCGAGATTGAAGGCAGACAAGAAAGAGTTGGAGGCTGCGCGAGCGGGGCTAGGGGCTACCAAGGCTAATTTACATGCAACCCGAGTTCTGGAGTTTACAAGAATTTCAGAATTTACAATAATCCTCATAATTTCGGAATTTACACGAATTTCGATCTTAATTATATTTTCCATCTCTCGAATAAATATGATAACCTTATAAAATATATATTTGATATCCCTCAAGGGGTCCTCAATATTTTCACATTTTCGGTTTTCTTCGGGTTTGAACGTCACATTAAGGATAATTTGCTATTTTTAACAACTTATCCCATTTATTGCATGTATAAATGGACTAGAAATCTATTTATTATGAAAATGATGTAATGTAAATAGAAATATACCAGAACTTGAATGATTTTTATTTTGGAACGAGACGCCACATAAGTTAAAAATACAATCATACTTTAAAATTTTTTATTTTATTTTTATAGCTATCACAAATCTTTCAAAGTGTCATTATGAAACTCGCGTATAATGCACAAGTCATCTTTATTTCACAATACTGATAATCTATGAGCATAAAGGGCTGAAAATTCCTTTTTGCGACGAAAATGATATCATTATAAACAAAATAACTAACGTAGCATAAAAAAATTCAAAATCTAAAGTGAACAATTTTTTTTTTCTTTTTGATATAATAATTCACATTCTTAATTATTTTTTTGATAAA
The DNA here is from genome assembly GCA_014905375.1 of Phtheirospermum japonicum. NCBI lineage: Eukaryota > Viridiplantae > Streptophyta > Magnoliopsida > Lamiales > Orobanchaceae > Phtheirospermum > Phtheirospermum japonicum. Next base: position 159,171 of record BMAC01000108.1, read on the forward strand.
TTTTATTTTATATTTTTTTATTTGCCCGCAAAAATAGCGGGATTCACACTAGTTACATTATAGATGTATATAATTAAAGGCGAGACTATTTTCACTCGGCATTTATTAAATTTGACACCATTAAAATAACATAAAATAAACATAAAGGTTATGATTATAATACTTTTATTAATATATTGAATAAAATTGCAATTATATTTTAAGTGATCTATTTTCACATCACCATTTACTAATTTACCTCAATTGCTTAATTCATCGCACCCTTTAATTAAATTATAATTATTATTCTATTCTACTAATGTTCACGAATAACTGTAAAACTCTTCTAGGCTCATAAACCCTAAATTATTATAATATTTCACTCAATTGGAGATCCAAGCTTGAAAAATCAAATTGATGGGAGGAATAAATTGATATCTCATGGTCCAGGAGCATGAAACACCGGTCTCGTAAAAAAAAAAGATTGTTTGGCGCATACCGGCACAACATTGCAGTGATGTTCAGCCATCCTACGCCGATCATCAAGTTGATGTTCGGCCGTGGTTCACCAAACGATCTGTATGCTAGAATTTCTTATCTTCATAATTTTCCAGTTCTTCTGAGTTTTTTTTTTTAAATCAAAACAACAAAAATAACACAAAGAACCCTATACAATTAGTTTTTCTTCAAACCCTAAAACTTATATGTTGTTTCTTAAGCTCCATTGCGTTCCAGCAGTTCGCCAACACCGGCAGTAGTTCGACCAGAGTTTTGAGTCGAAGTAGAGAGGGGGAGACGAGAACAGGGAAGTTTAGAACTTTTCGAGGGCATGATTTGTTCTTGATCGATCTAATTCCAAATTTCGTACTCTTTTCTTTAATGATATTTCTTGGTCTCGATTATATATATGGGAGCGGATATTTGCACCCCAAAATTTGATGAGTTGACCACATGGATGAGAACACCCCAACAATATTTTAAATATATTAAAATCTTACCAAATAAACCCCATAAACTCCCTACTTTACCCCTATCTAATATATAATATAAACAAAAGAAATTATAAATAAAACAAAGGAAAACAATGAAGAAAACGCAGAAAATCCAGAAGAAAAGAAAGGAAAAAAAATGAAGAAGAAATGTGTAATGTTCGAAAATTTTTATAGAACAAATGTCAATTGTTCGAGTTTTTTTTAGAACACTCCGTATTTGGGTAAAAAACAGACTGTTCGTAGCAAATTTTCGAACTTGAAATCCATATTCGAAAATTTGGTGCGAACAGTCTATTTTTTGACAGAAATTATATTATGTTTGAGAATTTTTTCCGAACAACTTGTTATGTTCATCATTACCAGTTCGAACACAACCCCGACAATGAATCATAATAAACCCATTTATGACGAAAAAGTGATGAAAAACGCACAAAAATAATAATTTGATTATTGTAACACTGAAAACTATAAATAAAACTTGTATCTTTCATTTTATTCATACCAAAATCCTTCATTATTGAGTTTTGTTTGGAGGTGGCTCTTGAAGGTTTTGAGAGGAAGAAGATGTATATTTTTAAATATTTAAATCAATTTTATAAGAGGGTTGTTTTTGTCTTTTAAAACATGTCTATTTTTGCTCAAAATATAATGTGGTCAACTTATCAAATTTTGGGGTGCCAATATCCGGCCCCTATATATATATACTAGTTTAACACCCGTATATTACACGGGATTTATGAAAGAAATATTAAAAATATTTGTGAAAATTACAAAGTTTTAAATTTAAAATAAAAATTTGAAAGGATGTGTTTTCAACCCGTGTCCCGATCGATTTATTAATTATTATAATTATTAATAAATATTATATTTTAATATTTATATTAAATTCGATAATAATTATATTTACATACTTATAAAACTTCAAAATATGTCACATTTTCAACCCATCTCAAATCTATATTAATTAATTAATATTAACTCATTTTATATTTTTAAGTTTACATTAATTTTGTTAAAAATTATACATACTTTGAAAAATTCAAAATGTGTCATACTCTCAATCCTTCTCGCATTGTGCCATTGTCTAATAAATATTAACTAATTAATTCTTATATAATATATTTTTTTATATTTTGATTGAATTCATTACTAATACTTATTTACACACTCTAATTATTGCAAATATATCTTAATTTACCTATACAGAATATTTGAAATTTCGAAAATAAATTATTCAAATATTATTATAAATACAATTTATTTAATTATTTTCATAAATATTTTTTTTTGTAATTAAAATTATTTCATATGTAATTTATCTTTTAATTAAAAGATTTTCTCTACTAATTATATATGACTTATTTATATTTTTATGTAGGAATATAAAATATAATTATTGATTTAGACAAAATATAATAAAAGAAAACTATTAATTTAAGCAAAATATAATAAAAAAGAAATATTAAATTAGGCAACACACAATAAAAGGAAAATATTAAATTAGATATATATTAGGCTCGCATGACACATACGAAGCACCAAAACTTTTTATTATCCAAGCGAAGCATACGAAGCAGACACATAAATTAGTAAAATTTTGCATTAATATATATTTGTTTAACACCCGTATATTATACGGGATTTAACAAAAGATAAATATAAAAAATAGTTTTGATAATTACAAAAATCTAAATCTAAAATAAAAAAATTAAAATAATGTATTCTCAAACCGTGCCTTGTGCATGTCTAATATATTTATTAATTATTATAAATATTAAATAATTTGTATTTGATGTTAATTAAATTCATTAATATATTTACAAAAATTCAAAATATGTCACATTCTAAACCCGTGTCTAATATCTATTTTATTAATTATTATTATTAAATTATTTTATATATTAATATTTAGAATATACTCGTTAATAATTATTAGTTACATACTTTGAGATATTTAAAAGATGTCATACTCTCAACCCGTGTCACATTGTGCCGGTGTCTAATCAATATTTATTAATCATTATATAATTTAATATTTTTATGTTTAGTTTAAATACATTACTAATATTTAGTTACATACTTAGATTATTGTAAATAACTCATATTTTACCTATATAGAATATTTGAAAATTCACAAATAAAATTATTTTTAATTCTATTATCAATAAAACTTATTTAATTATTTTGACAATAAAATTTTTTTTTATAATTAAAATTTTTTTATATGTATTTTATCTTTTAATTAAAATAACTAGTTTAGATCTTATCGACTAATTATGTATGACTTATTTATATTTTAAAATAGGAGAATCAAAGGGAAGTATTGAATAAGGAAAAATATAAAAAATGAATTAAATTAGGTAAATATTAGGTTCGGATGACACATAAATTAAGAGGATTTTGTATTAATATATATATATATATATATATATATATATATATATATATATATATATATAGTTGAGCTCCCGTGAATGGTTACGGTATTACTTACCGTTGGATCTGGTAATACTTGTCATCACGTCAGCCATCTTTAATTTTTCTTGCTTTTGCTCTTCTTTTCCTTGTATCACGGAAGTATCATCATGCCCTTTGTATAGAGTCCAAGCGAAGCCCATATCACTCCCAATTTTAGGCGTCCTCAATTATTAACGTGTCTTTAAAAATCTCTTCTTACATATGTTACATCACTAGTTATGGTCCATGTATACTTCCATATGGATAATAATAATAATAATAATAATAATATTTTATAGACAATCCCCAAACAAACTTCTCGAATACTTTATGCATTTTGACCCGATATAGCAAAATGAGTCTAAGGATTAATGAAAAAAAAAATCACACGTCCATTAATTATAAATGACATCTGTAACTAAACAAATTAAACTAATTATGAAACGATGTTGATACAACGTCAAATATCCACATCGTTAATATGTATTTATAAAGATTTATTAGGTAAGTTCAGTAAGCGGTCTCATGTCTTAGAAGGAGCAATTCTTTTGAAAGTTGTGTGAACTGTTTTGAAAAGTAGCGACCTGTTGCGTAGGAGTGATGAGCTCTTATGTGAGGTAACAACCACTCTTGATATAAGTACTATTATACAAGTTCGGCGTTGAGTGGTAGCTCGACGTTAAGGTTGGGCTTCCTGATTCTGGGTCTTTGATGGGCTAACGCATGCTGTTCTATGGGATTTCGGCGGACTGAATCCTATGAACAGACTTATTGGTCCACGGTTAATATAGTAATTCAACAAGAATTCTATCAATTATGGGAATTTAACATAGAGGAGTAATTCTAATGTTGAGTCGATTGTGTCAATTATGGTAAGAGACGGAAACCCTAAATTGGGTGTACTTCTCTTGTCTATATAAAGAGGACTCAAACCTCATTCTTTCTCTCTAAGTTGATTATTTACATCTTATATCTTTGAGATCTCTCTCACTTAAAGGCTCTCGCCTATTTATTAAGCCCTATTTGACTTAGGCATCGGAGAGCCTACGCCAGGGCCATCCTCGCCTTGGCTGGGTTTTGTTGCAGGATCTACAGGTCGCCAGAAGTTTCTTGGAGATCAATCAGGTCGCTGCACGATTATTCGAGGTTATTCAGGTCGCTGATCACGTATATAAGGCCAGTAACCCTTATTCTTAAGGCACCATTTTTTTTTTGGTCGCATCAGGTATATATTTCCATGTGTATCTAGTTTAAAACATTTATGTTTATACAACATAATTTTATATAACATAATTATATATAGGTGCAATATATTACATTTGCCATTCCATGAAACTCATAGCGGAAAAGTGTTATAATATGGCCAAATTCGTATGGCCTTTAATTTTTTCTAATACCGGTCAATTACTACAGCTCATTTTCCTGGAAGTTCAAGATGACGATCCAAGTCAGCCGGGTCGGGTGCTTTGAATCCATCCATATGACTCAATCTTGGCTGTCCACTTTAGGGGTTTTATCGGGGTGGTTGATCACCCTTTTAAATCCCCCTTCCCTGAAACTCTAGCCTCACTTCTAATTCTCATTTCTCTCTCTTAGACTGCTCCCTCTCTCTCTTGATCTTTGATCTTCATTTCTTCTATTTTCCTATGCGAAAACTGAGTGTTGTTCTTGAAGATATTGTGACCATTGTGAGAGTGAGATTTTTGTGTGAGAGGGTTCTGAGATTCGGGCTAATGGGTTCACAAGCGCTGCCTTGCGTCGTCATCTGAGGGGCTACCAGCAGTGTAGGTGGTGGTTTAGATTTCGGGAAGCCTCGTGGCCGTGCCGGTATACTGTTGTGATAAAGAGCTGACTGTAATTGGAGATCTTAGCCGGATCTTTGAAGTTCAAACCCCTTGCCGTTCCAAATATATTTCGGTGACTACACAAAGAAAATGGGCTTTCTTGTTCTTGGTTTATACTCTGTGTATGTATGTTCGATTTCATCACTTCTTGTTCTAATTTGTTGTCGATTCTCCTTTGCAGGTACAGTGAGGCGAGTACACGCCGAAGCAATGAACGACATCGACTAGGAATGCAGATTCAGGCCACGTTGTTGATATGGGTCGAGACTCCAGAGTTGTTCGTGTGAGTACGGGCCACTATTTCAGGCCGACAAGATAGTACAATAGGCTTCAATCTTGAGAAACGACCGAGCATCAAAAAAGTTTTGAAAAGGACCAAACTACCCTTTGCTTTTGCTAATTATAAAATGAATTGATCAAATGCGGTTCTACAAAGGTCGACTATGCCCAATAGTAGTTGAAAAAGTAATTTTAGTGGTATAAAAGGTTCATTGGCTCGGTATTTGATTAATATGCTTTTGTGGTTATTTTTAGTAGCATTTTAGTATCTTTTTATCAGTGTTTTTGGTATAAGTTGGACCATTCGAGCTTAATTTTGTATACTTAGATTCCCGACTTATTTTATCGTGTTTTGATCTAATTGATGCAAAATAAGTGATTATTGGATGTTTTTCACTTTACAGCTAAGTACCCGGGAGTGTTCAGCGCGTTAGAGATAAAGTACAATGATCGAGAGGTGAAGATCGAACTTTCCGGCGAAAAGTAGCAAGTTCGTGGAGTTAGTGGTTACTCCTAACGGTTATACCAACCGTTAGTACCAACCATTAGCCTTAACCATTAGTAACAGGCCCGAAAGACAGAAAAGAAGCTAACGGTTGCTACTAACGGTTGCACCAACCGTTAGCAACCAACCGTTAGCGGGGCCCAGAATGCAGCAGACAGGTTTTTTGGCCCAGATCACAGAAAACCCTATAAATACCTCTCTGAATCTGAATTCCGGGCATCTAGGTCTGCATGTACGCCTTCTAACCCTAAATTCAGAGTATAATCCGAGGGTTTCAAGACGGACAACAATAACAAGACGCGACGATCACGGAGCGACGAAGAATCGACGACTACGAGTTCTCAAGTCGTTCAACGTCGATTCATCCATTGGAGTCATGTTTGCTGCGTTCACTCTTCGGAATAGCCGAAGATATTTTGATTTCCAGTAGCTTAAACGAGTACCTTGAACGTTTATTCAATTTTCTTAGTTTTTAATCATTAGTCTTTAACGTTTAGAATATTGGTTCGTTTATGTTCGTATTGTTGCTTCGTTTGGATTTGCTGAACTATTTAGTTAATCGATCTTAGTTTATTTCCAGTCTTACATGCTTATTGTTAGTAGTTTAATATTTCGTTGGTTGGAGATTAGTTTATGCATGCAGTTTACGTTAAGTTCTGGCCAACAGTTAGTGTTAACCGTTGCTGTTAACTGTTACTGCTAAAGGTTGGACCAACAGTTAGCAGTAACCGTTAGTGCTAAAGGTTGCAGGCAGCAACAGTTAGCGCTAAGGGTTCCAACAGTTAGCAGTTTGTCACTTGAATGTTTAGTTTAAATTGCTGAATCTGAATTACTTCTTAGTTATTGAATTAGTTATCTATTGTTTAARTTTATTTTATTAATTAGATAATTTATTTTAG
>BMAC01000108.1:167328-180670 GCA_014905375.1 Phtheirospermum japonicum
CAAAAAAATAAAAAAGGGGAAAATAAAAAAAAGAAGAGAAGAAAAAGAAGGATGGTGAGTCTTGGTGAATTTGTGTTAGTCATTGCCTACGCGCGACCCCGTTCTCTTACGGGCAAGTTTTTGAATTTTTGACACATTTTCATAAGTAGGCAACCAAAAAGCTTGAATCAGTATTATCGGAATTCGATTCGATCGTAAGAATCAATATGTTTTTAGCGTGAAATGTAAATGAAAACTAAACTAAAATGAAAACTATGGAACTAATCTAACTAGGAAATGTAAAATGCAAGTTGGTAGGATGCCTCAGTCGTATGCCTAAATTGAAAGTGCAAATCAATAGTGAAAATAAGCAATAAAAAGTAATGTTTCACCAAGTACAACTAAAGCAACCTAGAGTACAACCATGCATGTATGATCATAAAATCAAGAAATATGCAAATTGACAAAAATCAAAAGCATCAATGGAAAGAGCATTAAAATTTGAAGCGAAATTTTAAATCTTTTCGAGAAACAAAGAGTAGATCTATGATTCAATATAAAACTTTGCATGAAAATATAATTCAAAATAAAGCATATGAAAAACTCAAAATAAAAACGATCCGAGACTCGATCTATGATCTAGACGTGTCACTCATCTAGATTCCATGGACGATTCATAAGATCTAAGAATAAATCTAAGAGCTAAGGCAAAATGCATAAATTGAAGAACAATCATGAAATTAAAGGAAATCTTACTTGAATCCAAAGCTTAAATAAAATTACAATCAAAATAAAACCCAAGGGAGTACTTGAATACTTCTTAGGCTTACAATCCCAAGGAAATGCTTGAAATTAAAATCTAAGAACTAGAGAGAGAAAATAAATCCAAACTCATGCATGAGTCGGGAGAATGAGAGATAATTACAAAGATGATAGTAGTCCTCCATTTATACTAGGTTTAATTGAGTTTAAATGGGTTAATCTGGGCTTTAAAGACTTAATTTCCCGAGTTTAACCTGAAATGGGCTCCCTAGCCACTTGGCTATCACTTCTTGGTTGGATCGGTCTTGGGCGAGCATGGCTTGGTCTTGGGCGCAAGCCTTGGCAGGTGCACGAGCGCTGGGGTTGGCAATATGTTGGGCACAAGGCTAGGCAACACTGGGCAAGGCGCTGGGCGCCGAAACGGGCGCGGGATAGGGCGAGAACTTGGGCAAGGGTGGGCGCTGCTGGGTGCTAGCCTTGGCAAGTGTTGCGCTGCCAGGACTTTGGGAAATGCTGGGCATTGCTAGGCGTGAAAATGGGCAAGGCTAAGCCACCATCCAGAATGTTAGCCATTTTGGAGCTTGCTCTTGACACCGATTTGGGCATGCAAATGGGCAAGGCTGGGCTTGAGTTTTGGCCTCCATGCCTTGGCTTGAATTAAATCCTTAAGCAACCTATTAAATGAGATTTTCTTTTAATATAAAAACCCAAGAATTACACCAAACCTTCAATTAACTGAAGTCATTTAACCCAATTAAATATAAAATTAAAAGAAAAATGAAAAATAACAAAACGAGAAAACAAACGAATAACCTAACGAAACTCGATTAAAAACTACTAAAATCAATATAATACTCTAATTAAAAACACTAGAAAAACACCACAATTACATGCAAAACAAGCACCCCATATTTATCAGATTTTTCGTCCTCGAAATATGAAAAGAATCGAGAATGTACATGCAATGAACATTATACTAAAAGAAAAATCCTTGTGCTTACCCTAATTAATATGATGAAAGTATCAACATAAACTCGTTATCGTCAAGCATTGCTCGTATTACTCTTTCTCAAATAATAAACTAAATCGATAACTTTCTCTCAAATAGAATTTTGCGGGTGTTCGCTCAATTCGCTCAAGTGTTTGTTTATATGAGAAATGTATATACTCAAGTCGGACAATGCATGCACCTTGTAAAGATTTCACAAATTAGAAACTCAAAATCACCCATTGTACTTGACCAAACAAGAATCGAAAGAGTTCTTTATTTGGGTTGTAATATTGGCTCTTTGGTAAGGTATAAAATATCTAGATATAGTGCCTAACTCATGATCAAATGAGATCGATAACACACGAAATTCTAACTTCCAGAACTCGAAGCTTAAGATTGCTTCACCCTTCCCAAATTACCAAACTTTCATTCGAAACCCTTTCGTTCGTACACACTCTTTCCCGACTTAATTTCACAACATTTAGAAGCTTTTTGAACTTGCTTCTTTTTACTAAACTTAACATTTTTGAATTAGGCTTTTCACTTGAATGCACGCTTTATCACTTTTTGTGATTTGTGTTGGAGTATTATTATTCTTTTTTTTTGTATAAGCAACTCAAAACCCGAAATCCACAATTGATTTCCCTCACATTTCTAGTCAACTAACAACATACACTCTCATCTCACAATTTATGAAGATATAAGAGCTAAAATCGAGCTCGGTTAACAAGAAGCGGGGATAGGCTCAAGGGGGCTCATTTAGGGATTTCTAAGTAGTTTATATATTTGGATATGGCTGGAATAAGGGTAATGTATGTGCCTTGAGATCATTTCCAAATTCAATCATGTTCGAGCAACAACAAGCCTCCTCAATGCAATTTTCATAAAAAAATGCAAGCAAAACCGATAATTTACACAAGGCTACTCACTAGTTTGCACCGAGTTTTGGAAACAAAATCGAAAGAGCTTTTAGAGCTTTGCAATATTTTCACGAGTAAATATTGATTATATATATATATATATATATATATATATATATATATATATATATATATATATATATATATATTGTGCGAATTTTGGACGAAACACAAAAATTCAACTCCTTACACAAGAGGGCATAAATATGCAAAACCCAACAAGTAAACTATTCAAACTTCCAAGCATATGGTGATTGCTCAACAATGTAATAAAGACACAAAAGACATAAAAACGACTCAACCACATAAATGCGCAATTAGTAAGCGTCACTTCGCCAAGAATGCGTCACTTCGCCAAGGCTCGAGTTAAGAAAGACAAATCGTGCTTTGTGACACCCGGGCCCTAACCACCTACCCACGCCACACTTAAACCATGCAATGCCCTCATTGAATTTTAATGAAAATCAAGTAAAGGAAGGGTGAAATAGAAACTTCCTTAATCGAGCGAGTTTGGGTCGAGTTCGGTGTGTTCACTTAAGCTTCCAAGTGTTAGTTCATGTATCAAGTCTATCATGCATGTGCAACATTATCTAAGTATTATATTTGACATGAAATATTTAGGAGATGTAAAAAGGATTCTTGGCATAAACATTGTTAAAGATAGGAGGCGTTTAACTATCTTTTGAAACAAATTTTGTATGTTGAAAAGATTTTGATTAGATTTTTTTATGACAGATGCTAAACTTGTTAATATTCCACTTGCTGGTCATTTCTTACATAGTAAACAACAGTCTCTCATTCATGAAGAGAATATTGAATACAGGAAAAATGTGCCTTATGCTAAATGGCTGAGATTAAAAAGTCATTGAAGATCTAACTGCCCATATTAATTAAAATTTTATAAGAAGAAAGAAATCGAAAAACATCGAGAAATAATAATAAAAAATCAATAATATTGGAGAAAATATAAATTAAAAAACAAAAACTTGTAATTTATAATTTTGTCAAAAAATTACAATTGCACAATTAATTAAATTTAAAAAAAAAATCCAAATTATTATAAAAGATCGTAAAAAATTGAAGCAATATCAAACAAATTGGAGAAATGTAAATAAAAAATAGAGTTTTTAATTTTTAACTTTATGTTTCAAAAATTAAAACTAATTAATTAATTAAATGTGGAAAAAAGTATTTCTAATGTTTTTTAATATTTAATTTTTTTATTATTTAATTATTTGTAAGATTTTTAATTATTTGTAAAATTTGTAATTATTTTTAATGTTCTCACAATTTTATTTATTATTTTTATTAAAAATAGAATAAACAAAATGAAATAATAACTTTAAAAAATTTCACCATTATAATTTTTGACATCACACGCTTAATACTATCATTGTTGATATTACTTTATAACTCGAATATCATTGCACCATGGCATATATGGTATATATTCAATGGAAAATGATACGTAACACATTTTAAAATCAATGTGACGTTCACGTACAAATTCTTTTGTCAATTATAAAAGGTTGAATCACCTAAGTCTTTATTTTAGAGTACATCCTGGTTGTACCAATATTTATCTCTAGATACAGGGCTCTGATCCGCATGCACCAGTCTAGTCATTATTAATTGATGCATTGAAGCCTAATAACGTATTATTGACGCAATCGAAAATAATAAATAAAAATTAATAATAGTGGTAAAATGTTATTTTCTCTATCCCAATAAAGGTTCCAAAAGGCGTGAGGCGTATTAAGGCGGCGAGGTCGAACTTCAAGTCTTAAATGCCTATGTATGCCTAGGCAAAACCTAAGCAGCTTTATATTATTTAATTATTTCTTATTAATAAGTAAATAAAATAATACAATGTGTAAAGACTTTTTGTAAAATTTTTTAATTTCTCAACAGAAAAATAGTTTGTAAAATATTTAAAATTAAGATATTACTTAATATTATTAATTTCGTAACAATCTCGCACGACTGAATTCAAAATAAATATATTAAGATACTTAAGTTTAACGAAAAATAGAAAATAAAATACAAACATAGTTAAAATATAACAAAAAAGTACATGTTACATACATACGAGGTGGCCAACTCTAAGTTGATTGTCGTCTCCAAGCCTTTTCAAACTTTTGTAAGGCGAGGCGTTTCGGTAAAGCCTCAAGCCTAGGTGGGTTTAGGCGAAGCCTAGACGAGCCTTTTAGAACACTGGTCCCAATATGATAGTCTTACGGTTGATTTTACACAGATTAATAAACGAGTAGTTTATATAGTTAAGTCATTAACTTAGTGTTTTCCAATTATACTATTTTTGAATTTATTAATGTCAATTAATACTCATAGAAATCAGTGTTGGAATTAGTATATTTTTATTGGAATAGTAAGATTTTGTATTGTAATCATTAATTTTTAATTTACCATATAGAAAATTAGTATTTCAAGAATATTAATTAAGGGTGTGAGTGAAAATAAAAAATTAATGATATGTTAAATATAGTAACTGAACTTTCTTTATGGGACGGACGAAAATGAAATATTGGATTATATTTATGGAACGGAGGGAGTAAATAAATACAAAAATTATTGTTAGCAATTTTTTATATCGATAATAGCGTTTTATTTATTGAAACATAATTGCGAATAGGCAATGACAACTCTGTCCAATTATTACTGGAGAAATAGTTCTCTATTGATGACGATTTGTATCAAACTCAGAAAATTCTCATTGTTTTTGTTGCTTTATGTTGGAATTCGTAGAGACGAACACCATTCTCGTGCAGCGGAAGTTTTAAAAATTCTTAGATCCAATAGATTCATACTATGAACGAATATATTTCTACAATAAATAAACGAGAGAAAGTATGAAAACCATATAGTAAATCCAGATTCGGGTTCAGTACTAAGGTATCCACGGAATATTAAGGTATCCACGGAATTAATTTTCCGATTGCAAAATACAACTTCAGTATATTGCTATCGTGAAGAAAACTAGGAAATCTCACGAAAGTTCAAGAACTCATTAATCTCAAAATTAGGATTTGTTATGATGTTTTCTAAAAACTCTCTCTAGTCAACTTATGACTTTATGTTATATTTATACTAGGTGCCTAAGCGAACCTTAATCCTAAAAAGGGTTGGAATGTTCAAGACATGGGCCCAAAACAGTTTTGGCTCAAGTACCTTTATTAATATAACTTAGATAATTAAATAAAAATCCAATTTAACTTAATTAAATAATTTCTATCAAATAGAAATTAACATCATAATTAATAACAATTAAATATTACAATTCTACATTGGATATTTAACACTTTCTTGATACACTCTTAAGTTGGAAAAGTAATCGCATATAGTTTGACCATATAGGCCTTTATATATGAAATCAATCCAATGATGATCCAAACAAAACTCCTAGATGGCTTAGTTGGACGAACTCAATATATAAAGAACATTCACTTGAACTTAGCAAACTATAACCTTTATACAAAACTTTGGTGAAATTCCTTTCATTTCGAATCACTCTATTAAACTTATTAAATTCTGAATCACTCAATATCAAAATTTAAATTCGAGTATTTGAAAGTTGTTAATTCTTTTTTGAATTTATTAAAAGTATTATTTATATTTTCTCACTTAAATTCAAAATTTCAATTATTCTAATATAAATTTTTATTTTAACTTCAAATATTTTAAATGATTCAATTTCTTTTTAATTAATTCAAAAATTTAAAGTGTTGGTTCTATTTTCTCACTTAACCTCATAAATATATTTTTTTTAAATTATAACAATAGAAAAATATAAAACTTAACTTCAAAATTTTCAAATATTCTAATTAAAATTTCTTATTTTAACTTCTAATGTTTTAAATAGTTCTAGTTCATATTCTTTTTTTTTTCTTGAATCAAAGTGTTATTTCTATTTTCTCACTTAACCCCACATATGTTTATTAATAAATTTAAAAATAAACATAGGAAAAAAACCAAAATATATGAATTTTAAAAGTTAGAAAATTCAAAAAAAAATAATAAACCGAATCAAACCTCCAAACCATCCAACCGAATCGTGGCAAACCAAACGTGCGGTTCGAACGGTGAACCAGTGGTTCAAACCGTTTGGGCATGTCTGGTATCCACTAAAGACCGCTCTTTAGTTGTGGATTTTACCCCCATTCCCTCTAGCAGTGTATAGAATTGACATCGGTTTAAACTCTTTGTAAAAGGATCCGCTATATTTTCCTTTGAGTTTACATAATCAATGGAAATTATTTCTCTTGAGATCAATTCTCTAATAGTATTGTATCTTTGACTAATATGTCACTATTTACCACCGCAGTGTATCATAATCGTTGATACTGGCTTCCTCCAACATGGAATGTCATCGATAAAATTTCGAAGCCACTCAACCTCTTCACTAACTTTATCCATAGCTATGAGTTTTATTCCATGGTGGATCGGGCTATGCAAGTCCGCTTAGTGGACCTCCAAGATACAGCACCTCCACCGATGTTAGTAGAGTGCAAACCCTTAGAATTCAATATCCAGTTAGCATCGCAGTACCCTTGTAGTACTTCTGGATATCTCGTATACTACAGCCCATAACTCAGAGTAAACTATAAGTATAAAAAATACTCTAGTTAACACTTTCCAGTGGTCACTGTTTGCATTACTCGTGAACCTACTTAATTTGTTCATTGAATAAGCTAGATCAGGTCTAGTACAATTTGCAAGGTACATGAGACTCCCAATGATCCTAGTGTACTCTAGTTGAGCCACTAGATCGCCTTTGTTTTTCACCAAATTAAGGTGATCGTCAAATGGAGTGTTAGGCATTTCACCATCAAATGCATTAAACCTTTTCACTGCAATTTTCACATAGTGGGACTGAGAAAGAACTATGCCGGCTGAGTTCCTTATGATCTTGATCCCAAGAATATCATCGGATAAACCCATGTCTTTCATATCTAAGTTGTCTTTTAACATATTTCTTGTACTTGTGATCATATTATGAGAGCTACTTAACATGTCATCAACGTAAAGACAAGAAATGATAAAAAAAAGTTAGGTGTGCTTTTTACATAAACACATTTATCACATTTATTAATGCGAAAGCCATTTGACATCCTCAAAGTGTCAAACCTGAGATGCCATTGCTTTGCTGCTTGTTTCAATCCGTATATCAATTTAACAGGACTATGTGCCTTGTTCTCTTGACCAGGAACTGCAAACCCTTCAGGTTGTTCCATATAAGTTTCTTCATCTAACCTACTATTCAAAAATGCAATTTTCACATCTATTTGGTTAATTTCAAGATTGTGTAGTGCAGGAATCGCCAAAATCACCCTAACAGAAGTAATTCTAGTTACAGGTGAGTAAGTATCAAAGCAGTCATATCCTTCTATTTGTTTAAAACCTTTGGTTACCAACTTAGCTTTATACTTATCAATCGAGCCATCACCTTTATATTTTCTCCTTAGGACTCACTTGAGTCCTAGGGTCTTACCATGGGGAAGATCGACCAACTCCCATGTATGATTCTGCATAATTGAATCAATCTCAGCATTGATGGCTTCCTTCAACATAGGAGCATCAAGACTAGATAAGGCTTCTTGAATGGTACGGGGTTCATTATTGGAAAAATTGATCATAAAGTTTGGACCAAACGTTTTAATAGTCCTAACCCTTTAATGTGCCTTGGTTCATCATCATCACCATATTGTGATTCATCTTAAACTCCAAGAAGTATTGCTTCATCTTCTGCATTACGAGATCTCTTGTTAGAACCATCACCATTTCCTTTGAAAGGATATATGTGTTCAAAGAATACTGCATTCCTTGATTCAATGGTTGTTCCTTCAATCACATCAAATATGTCAGAATGTTGTACTATGTATCTATACGTAGTGCTATTATGCGCATACCCAATAAAGATACAATCGATTATTTTAAGTCATCTATTCACTTGGTTCGGCTCTGGGACTCTTACCTTAGCTAAAAAAAACCACACATTGAGGTAACTGTAAGCAGAAACTTTAATTTTCCATATCTTGTATGAAGTCTTTTTCTTTCTTGTGTGAGTACCTTATTCAGAATATGGTTAGCGAAAAGGATTGCCTCCCCCCACATATTCGAGAGTAATCGTGAGCTGATTAACATATCATTCATCATTTCTTTAAGGGTTCGATTCTTGCATTTAGCGACGCCATTCGATTGAGGTGAATATAGAGCAGTTGTTTGATGAATTATGCCATGTTCAGCGCACAACTCTTGGAACCGTGAAACACACTCTCCACTTTGATCACTTCGAATTGGTTTAATTCGAGTGTTTAATTGATTTTCAACTTTATTCTTGAAGGTTTTGAAAGCATCAATCGCTTCATCTTTGCCTTTTAGCAAATAAACATAGTAATATCTTGTGCAGTCATCAATGAAAGTAATGAAGTATTTCTTGCCCCTCAGTTTGCACAAGTTTCATATCACAAATATCAGTGTGAATTAACTCTAGAGGTGTAGAACTTCTTTCCAGTCAAATTCCACATTATTTAATAGTGAACTCATATTTACCAATTTTATTGGAATTTATTATGGGCTTTATATCATAGCCTCAATGCTAGAATACCAGATTTCCAAATAAGCACACAAGTCCAATAATTATGACTTCTCATAATCTTCCTTTGGCTTTTCGAGCATTACATGAATTTATAAAACTCAATACTTTTATAATATTTAAATATGACTTCTCATAATATTTCTTGGCTTTTTAAACTTTACATGAATCTCAAAAATTCAATACTCTTATGTGATAATCTATCTCATGTTCTATCTCAAAATCCACTTTACTTGACCAACAAGGCCACATTTCCCAGCATTAGAAAATTAAACTTATATGAGAAGCTCCATTAATTAAATCTCAAGATCTAATTCATAAATTAACTCCAAATTTAGTTAAAATTTATAAATTTTACCCAAACAATGAGTTTAAATTTATATGTTTATAAAATTTCTAAGCCAAATTAGATCAAACTCAATACTCACTTTAATAAATTTGAAACCCAATTCATAAACTAGGCCTCACAACTTATTATAAATCTATTCCAAAACTAGACTTAAGTCCATGACCCATCAAGGCCTTGAATTTCTTCCAGTTCTTCACGAGAAGAACCAACGGCTGCTGCAATCACAACCCAATGAGCTTTACCATAAATTCAGGCTCATCACCAATTTTGGCCCACGACTAAGTTAGTCATTGACAAATATTTATTTAGTCCAAAGCTTAATTATGTAGCGCAATCACATAAGCTTGTTGGGCTAATCACTTTAAGGCCCAACAAAGGCCCTTGTTTTTTTTAACTAATGTTTTTGCCCAAATCTTTAATTAATATGCCCAAGATAATTTTAAACTTGTCCCAACATAGAACCCTAGCCTTTTGGTTTCTTCTCAATAATTCTCAACCTCGGTTACAGCAAAAATGGCTCCTCGCACCTGCTTCTTCCATCTCCATGACTGACTGGTTATAGTCATCGCTGCCTGTAATCGGAAATCTATGGCGTCTTGAATCTATCGCGGAAGAACTCTAGCAGTTAAGGACCTGGAGGGGCTTCTAGCGGAGAGAGAATTGAGCGCCACCTTCGTTGCCGTTTGCTACGCTTGTCTTAGGATTCTGACAACTTTCTCAGCCATTCTGAACCAAATCCGACGACCGCCAACTTCCAGTCACCAACGCCGCTACCAGCACCAATGTTTTCCCCCAAACTCATGGCTCGAAGTCAAGGCCCGCACGCCATCACCATAAGGGAAAGGACAAAACAACATACAATTTAGTATTAGAAATCAATAAGAACCTTAAGCTTGTTGGGATACAACAATAAACTTGAGGTAATATTGGGGAATAATTTGAACTAAAAGATCTAACACAATTAAGTATATAAACGTAAATAAATAAACAAAATGAAAAATGTCGAGGCAAGAAAAATCTTTTTTTAAGATTCTTATTATCCCATACGAGTGCTCATGGATCTATTGCAATGAATCTCCCAAGATACAACAACAACAGTGTTGGAAGGAGCAGGCAATCCAGTCACCCTAGTGAATGAGAACTGGCCGAACAACCGAGTAATATCCTGCAAGCTATCTGATGCGTGAGGCAGGTAGAAGTATGATATGTATGTATGAGTGCTTAGAAACATATTTTTTATGTTCTTGTATGTATGTTTACACTATGTAGGAGTTAATATTTATATGCTTGTGGGAACCCTTAAATAAGGTAGGAAAGTGTAGGAATTAGGATTTCTAACACACGCCAATCTTCTTATTTTACTCAATAAAAAAGACTTGGAAACTTCCAAAAGAGGCCCAAACTAATTAAAACCCAAGGTATTAAATAGTTTGCGGTCCACCACCTAAATGATAAATGTTGCCTGGCACTATGTGTTATGTGGGCGCTGCATACAAAAAAAATATGCATATATCCATGCCTACAATATTACATTATATATTTAATCAAGAAGTGTATAATAGTTATTTTGTAAGAACGAGTTTATTGAAAGATGTAGTAAATAAAATAATACCTCAAGTAATGTCAAGTAGCCACAGACGAATTAGACATCACATCTTGATTTGTATCCTAGATTCTTATACAAAAAAGCCAAAGCAGAAGTGCCCCCTGCGTACATATATGTATCTGATTAAAATCTTCCAAACCTTAGATATATGGTCATTACTTTGTTGCCAATCTTGTCCGTAAATAAAGTGCATCTGAGAGTGTATAACATGTACACTCTCATTGTATATTTCAATTTATCCGGATCTTCAGACTTAATATCCTCTAAAAATTAATATTTTAGCCACTCAAGTCTCTCATAACTACTTATACTGTTAGCAATCTTTGTAGGCGTCAAATTGTTTAATTCTTAACAACAGATCCATTAAAGCAATCGCTTTCTTCAATTACTATCCTTTAAGCTCCAAATGGTTCTTTGAAATCGATGGACCACTCAAACAACAAACATCACCTAATGTGATGGTCATCAACGTTCGACAAACACATTTATCAGAGTTCTATTTAGAGTGGGATACCCTTGAGTAAATTGAGGAAATATCTCATCAAATTTTTTAGTTTATATCCAAACCAAATTAGATGTGACATATCTCATAAAGGAAGAAGATTTGAATGCCGAATCAAGTTTTTGAATCGTCCAATCTCAAGTTCCAAAACTTCCCACTGAGACAATTTATGTGAATGGCACTGAAACCGCAGGATATCTCATTCCACGCTAAACTATATTTTCGAGGCAACCAGGGTGGGGAGCCTTTAGTATCTCATCCTCAATATAAGTAAGTGTACAACAAGCTCTTTCACCCTCTTCAGCTCCTTCATTCTCTATAGGTGGCTCTTGCAAATTTTCATCATCTGCATTTCTTTTCCTCCAGTTCGATGGGCCCCGACCTCGTTGCTTCCTATTTGATGTCGTTTACTCTAACTCCTTCCACATCTCCTTCATCAATAATAACTTGGACTAAAGAAATATAACCAAATTACGAGACATGTATTATCATACATATCTTGTAACATAACGCATATATTTGAACAGAAGCACTAGGTTCGAATAGAATATCATAACAGAAGCAGTGTGTGTTCGAAGATATTATCCGAACAGAAGCAGTGTGTTCAAAAGATTTATTTGAACAGAACCAGTGTGTTCAAAAAAGTTAACCAAATAGAAGTTTGAAAAAAATGTTCGAATGCCTTCATTTTTGAAATTCCTACAATAGGGTTTTCTAATGTTTTTCCTTAACATGGCCAAGAATTTCGAAAAATTTCTCCAAACAAATGGCTCGGGTTTGTAGAGTCGAACATGGGAAAAAAACATGAAAGAAACCAAACCCTAAACCCTAAGTAATTGAATCAAATAAAGGTGAGAAATCTACCCCTTATATATGATGGCTCTCGTTGGTTTCGTTTAGATTTTTCCTTCGCAACTTTTTTCCTTCTTCTTTGCTTTTTTCCCCTTTCTTCTTCCGCTGTCTCAATTTTTTTTTTTTGTATTACTTTTTTATTTTTATTTTTCTTTTATTTATTTTCTTATATTACATAGGGTAAAATGTGGTGCTTTTGGGGATTATTTAGTAAAGACTAATATATTTCAAATAAAAATGGGGTGTTCTTATTAATTACGGTTAACTATTAGAATTTCGGGGTACATATATCTGGTCCCTGCGAAGTTTCTTTTTACCCTGTGCTTTTTTCTTTAACGGATGGCAAACTCTGTGTGATTTAATTATATGATATCTTTCTTTCAAGGTCTATAAAATATGTGACTTTCAAGTTTACAAAGAAATTGGAGGACCTGTGTTCTTGAACTTCATATAAAGATTTTGTTGTATACCACATAAAGGTTATATATGTATTCTACATTGGACATGTTTGTTTATTAATTTGGAAAAATATTAGAGGTTTGACACTATTTGAAGGATTAATTGATCAAATTCTCTAATTAGTTTGTTTGGTAAATAGAGTTTGAATTAGCTTTTTTGTTTCAAAAAAACTAATTTTGAAAAAGATGATAATAAGAGCTTTTTGAAATTAAAGGTTTGAGAAATTTGTTAAAATGATAATTTTATCCTTAAAGTTATAAAAATATAAATTACATACTTATATATATATATATATATATATATATATATATA
>BMAC01000108.1:182455-232644 GCA_014905375.1 Phtheirospermum japonicum
TTTGATTCATTATATTAACCATATTCTAAAAAATATACGTAATATTGGTTATCATCAACAATCTCTGATAAATTCGCCAATTCATAAAAAAGTCCCAAAAAACCCAATCGGAATAACGTGGCGTGATTCAATTTTTTCTTATTATTTTACTTTAATTTTAAACATTAAATTGAAGTAAGAAAACTGGAAAAAAATTATTTTGTCCATTATATTGGCTACATTTCGAAAATGTGACGTGACATTGATTATTGTCAAACCACGTCTGTTTGACCAATTAATCAACAAAAGGGCCAAAAAAGTTCGGTTTGTAAAAGTAAAATCATAAGGAGAATACATAAAAGAGAGACGAAGGAGACGTAGAAATTAGGGTTCTCTTATTCATCAAAGACTCCCTTTATATAGGGTATCAATTACATGTTTCCATAATACATACAGATAACAAATACCTAAATTGTCCCTCATCAGTTACTTGTTGACGAAGGTACACTAATTGTGTTTTTCCTTCAACACTCCCCCTTGTGCCAAGTCAAAGGGCGAAATGGTATTTTATTGTTGCCTCGTTAAAACCTTACCAAGTAACAAAACCCAATGGGAAAAATAAAACTTGGTCTAAAGAAAAAGAGTACAACACACCTATGTTGAGACTCTCCCTAAAGTGTACACGTCTCTCTGATATGTACATCTATCAAGAGAACTTTGGAAGTCTCCACTTTCTCAATTTACTTGATTCTTGAGAAAGTGCATTGTTGTTGGTTGTAGAAGAGTTGTGGTGATATTACTCGTATTATCACATTTTATTCAGTGATAGAGTTCAAGCCACTATCATTAGATATATGAATGATCATATTATTTATCGTAGATACTCACGAACTACTACATGTATGATAATGATCTCTTTACATGGATCGAATGAATAACCAACATCAACGATACTATTTGGTGTTTCACGGTAGGAAGTAGACTCAATATTTTCTATAGGGATTATAAGACCATCTGCAGTCCCAATTATATTTATGAATGGGAAAAATAAACTCGCGTCAATGGTTTCTTTTAGGTATCAAATTACATTTTGATTCAATTCCAGTGACATTGCGCTTTCTTGAGTTAAATCAAGATAACAATTTTGAGAAATTAATATTTGGTCAAGTGTATTAGTAATGGTACAATAATGCGCATATTGTACGTATGTAGAGAGTTTCAGCTCCCACCAGTTCTTCGTCATTCCATTGACGAAATTGATATTTCCTTATATCTTCACTTTGGCCAATCATAGGAGTGCTAACATATTGCACTTATCCATATTTAATTGCCTGAACATCTTTTGGACATATACAAACTGTAGAATTTAGTATTCCACAAACTCGGTTTTCGTTTACAGCCTTAACATGACCGAGTTTTCCCATGGTTCATTATCTCAAATTAAAATTTCAAATAACTAGCGATATCTCTTATTTCATTAAGAGTGTATGTTATGTTCCTTTCATCGACATATACAATTATAATCGCAAATTTGAAACTTATAAATACGCAAGGGCATAGATTATCTTCTTCCAATCAAGTAGTCGCTTAGACGGTTATACCACATCCGTCTGGATTATTTTAATCCATAAAGTGAGTGTTTCAATTTAATTTGCAAATGCACTCCGTGGGTTAAAGTCACTTGCCTTGGTAATGAAAGGCCAGCAAGCACTTTCGTATATATCTCTAAATCATGATCCACATAGAGATATGATGTAGCCACAGGTATGTATTCTCAGTTCTTTGGATTTATAACATCTATTATGATAGATCACATATCCTCATAGTCAAATCCAGGGCGTTTTGAGAAACTTTGTGCTTCAAGTTTATATTTGCATCTCATGGCTTTATTTTTCTCATTACGCTTTCTGACAAAACTTTGTTTATGTCCTACAAGCTTTAGGCTTGGTGAGGTTAGCACTACCAAACCAAATACCTACCTTGTTGTCAGTGAATTTAGTTCTACCTGGATTGATTCTTTACATTTAGGTCAATTTGCTCTACATTGATATTTCAATAGAGCGTGGTTCGATACTATTGTGCTCTATGATTCTTTGAGCAACAATGTATATATCATCAATGTGTATGAAAAGTCTTTCCATCAACTTATATAAACTCTCATTGTACATTTAGATTTCTTTATTCTCTGGAATCATATTAAACTTCGGAGCGTCCTCCAGTAATGATTCATGGACATAAGTATAATCAGAGATAATCTCATGAGAGTTATTATCTTCATTGATGATAAATTGAAGTTGTGCCATACATGCCCTCTTATTTCTTTGGCGATTATTGATCGAACCAAGTGACCTCCCCCTGTTCCTTTTTGGAGTCACGACCTCAACCAAACATCCACTAAGTATGGTTGCAATGTCTTAATTTGCGACATTGTGCCCTTTACAGAGACTTTTAACCTTGCAGATACATTTGCAGCTTGTATATATATGATCTCGTCACTTTGGAAATTGAGTCTTCTATACTTTGAAGATCAATTGTTCACTTTACTTTTCTTTCACGTTACATTGTGAAATGCGGGGATCATAATGAGACATAGTATGAAACTATTCATGTCGTTCCATTAGAAAATACTTTTTCTTGTCTCCCCCTAACGACGGGAAGACTATCTAATTAGAGCGACAAATTTGCTAATTTAGCGATAAAGAGGTCTTCTATCAAAGGTTTCAAATAGCGGATGATTGTTGGAGATTCATATCCAACATAAATACTTAATCGTCTTTAGAAACCTATATAATGCGCTGTGGGGGCGCAATAGGCACATATACTGCTTAATCAAATATGCGTAGATATGAATTATCAAGCTTATATCCAGTTACCAACTGGTACGCAAAATATCTGGTTAGCAGGGGTTCATAAATGAATAAGTAAGAGTTGCGTGCGATATTGCATAACCCTGTGCAAAGACAAATGAGTGCGCACAAATATTGTCTTAGTCACCATATATATTCCTTTTCATGGTGCCTTCTTTGAGACCTTATTGTATATGCACATTATGGTACAAGATCCAGTACATCGATCTTTATTAAAATGCAATAGATATCAAGTACTTTTGATGGAAACTCTCTATCATTACGAGTTTGGGTGCTTTATAAGGGTGGTGAGTCCTCAATCATATGAAATATGCTAGAAGTTTTTCAAATGCAACATTTTTATGGACAATACGTGCTGAAGCATCGACCAAAACTATAAAATACTTGAATGATCCGCATTTTAAATGGTCATGTCCACATGTATCACCAATTATCAATTATAAGAATGAAATATTATACTTTGTATCTTTAGCAAATGCAGGTCTCAATCATACAATTTTTCTAATGAACAAGTTTTGAAAAAAATGAGTGATTTATCTTTGAGATATGAATATATGTAGTGCTCCTAGGACTTTAGAATGCACTAGTTATAATTGAACAACATTAGTTCAATACTATACTGTGCATCAAATTTCTATCTCATTTTGTGTTCACTCAAAATAAAAAATGTCCATGTTAATTTCTTATAATATGGACTATTATATCACGAAGACCAAAGGATCCATGCCAATCGTATCAAAACTTGAATGAGTCAGTGTCCACAAGTTCTTTGTTGGTCATATATTATGACTCAATAATCAAAAAGTAGTAAAGTAAAATTACTAGATTGACTCTAAAACGTGCTTTCTTCCACATAAATTAAAAGTATAGTTCCATTCTCATAATGTACTTCTTAATGATAATCATCAACATGAATATCATCAAACTGAACAAGGTTCGTTTGCTCTTGGTCCATAATGAGCTTTTATGACTTTAATCAATGTGCCACTAGGCATCAAGACATTGTCACATATAAATATCAATTAAGTGATTAATTGTCTATTCATCGAAAAATTCTCACATTTTCAGAGATATTTGAATGAAATACTTGTCATTATAATATATTATATTATTTACTGGATATGTTACATTATATCTAATAATTTGATCATGAGCCTTGTATGTGAATGTTTGGTAAATAAACTCAATTACATTCAATGCTTTAGAATGAAATCCAAATTTTACCAATAAGCCAAAAATAATTAAATCAGGCCACATCACATAAATCTAACTCAAAATAATCTTTAAGACCAAACACAATAGTATAATATGAATGATTGATCATACTTTATTCAATCAAAACAGAGGATATCCATTGACTAAGCAAGGTTCCATGACCAATAAATATGATGAACTCTTACATATCTTACCTTGTGGTTCATTATTCCCACATAGGTAGAGATCAACATGTCTCTTCCCCTTTACTTTGAGGTTATTTCCACTATTTATATCAGTCCTAGTTAGCTTCAAAAAAATTCTTTATCCGGAGGTCTAACATTGGTATTATGAAAAATAATGTAATGTCTCTCAATGAATTATTTTTATAATTCATATTATACAAGTGCATCTGTATGTTTGCTCAAGTGGAAAAAAAATAGAGTGAGATCGTATCTCTCAATACTTATTGTCATTTAAAGTGACTTTCTTTTTAACATATGGTAAGACATGTTTTTAGTCGCAACATATCAAAGTCATTGACCCTTTTAGTTAGCAAACAAATTTCTTTTCACTAAATTCCTAGGCTTGGAAATAGTGTTTCATAATATTCTCAAAATATTCATTTAGAGTACACCCCAAAGTTTATTGAGATTTGAAACTACATATACTTCCAATATAAGATTTGGGGTCAACGAATTCTCAAATTCATTAGAGAATTGACTTTGACTAAGTTTGACGATTCTTTGTCAATTAGGAGTTTGGATGATATTAATGTGGAATTATAGTTCTTTTAGTTTCCACATCAAACCAATGATGGTAGTACTTAATTTCTTTTGAGCATATTAGTTTGTATTTAGATTGAGTTAGTTTAATCAATTTCTTTAGATAATGAATATTTCATAATCTTTCTTTGATATCATGTGAATATACTTTATCACAAGACTTATTTATACAATTTTAAGTATGTCATAATCTTTCTTTGATATCATGTGAATATACTTTATCACAAGACTTATTTATACAATTTTGTATTGTTCATGAACTTTCATTATCATGAAAATATGCAAATGTACAATCAATGATACATACATTGAAAGTAGTTTATAAAATCAACTTGAAGAGAATCACCAACGTACATGAATCTATCAATTCATCGAAATTCATGAAAGTAGCTTATAAAATCAACTTGAAGAGAATCGCCAACATACATGAATCTATCAATTTATCGAAATTCATGATCAACATACACGAAATCTATCAATTCATCGAAATTCATGATTAACTAGATATATTGGCAAAATCATGACCAATCTCTCATCTAATTGTGTAAATAACTTTATTTACGATTTCTTAGAAATCATCTAAAAGCATAAGTAATAATATATTATTAAATTATTGCAAAATTTCATATTTGTCAATATTGCATATAACATCACATGCATATAATCATAGATAATATATATACATATACATGCATAATAATACATACCATACCATATATACATATTTCCAAATACTTATTAGTTGAATTTAATAAATAATAGGGTAATTCGAGTTACCTTGGAGGAAAGTCATGATTCTTTCCTAATCTTGGTTTTTAGGTTTCGGGTTATGAAAAGCTTAAAATCCGATCCCCACCGTACAGATTCGAGCTCTACGTGTTTTAAATAATATATCCAAAATCCATCTTCATCCAACGGTTAGATTGTGCGTAATGGAATTTTTAAAATAAGTTAGGCAAACAGTTCCGAGAAACAGAATTAGCTCTGTTCGAAATTTATTATCGGATTCTTCAGATTTCATATTCAAATTTCTACCGTTCATATTGAATTTGTATATGTTTGTAATAACATATCCAAAATTTTTCTTGATCCAACGGTTCGATTGTGAGAAATCGTGTTTTGAAGAACTCTGCACAGAAAATTACGAAAGCAGAATCTGCTTTGTTCGAAAATTTATATAAATTCTTTCGTATCTTCAAATACAATCTTCACAGTTTAGAATGTAATTCAAAACGTCTGGAAGGTTATGTAAAATTTTGAGCTCGATCCAACGGTTGAAACTCGAGAAACCGAATTCTCAAACATACAACGCAGTTGGGTTTTCGACTTACGAAAATTGTATAATTGTTGCTTTAGTTATGGAGGCTTATTCTTGATCACTAGGTTAGAGTTCCGTGCTGATAACGTGTAAAAGTAAAAGTATAAGGAGAAGATATAACAGAGAGACGAATGAGAAGTAGAAATTAGGGTTATCTTATTCATAAAAAACTCCCTTTATATAGGGTATCAATTACATGTTTCCATAATACATAATAACAAATACCTAAATTGTCCCTCATCAGTTACTTGTTGATGAAAGCACACTAATTGTGTTTTTCCTTCAATACGGTCGATATTTTTTGCTGATGTTGGGTGATTGTATTTTTTTTATCATGTTTCTATAATTATAAATATTGAATTAAAGACAAAATTTTATCATGTGGGTGTTTTGATCTCCCTTTTCTTTCCATTTTTCTTTTATTTTTTCTTTAATCAAAATAAAAAAATCTTAAACAATATAAATTGGAAATAAATATAAAAACATAAGATAAATATTAAAAAATCATTATATAAATATAGAAACTTATATGAAGAAAAACTAATTATTAATAAAGAAATAACTAATACAATTAAAGATAAATATAAAAATATAAAATAAATCTTATAAAATTGTAAAATAAATAAAAATTTTATATTTAAAAAATTATTTTTTTCATATAAAATTCTATATGTATTTTATAATTTATTAAGATTCATTTTATGTTTTTATATTTACCTCTAATTATTATTATTTTTTTTATTAATTAATAATAAAAAAATATAAATTTTTATATTTATTTTATGTTTTCTTATTTATCATTGATTTTTTGAATTTTTATTTATTTTATTAAAGGAAAAAAAATGGAGGGCAAAACAAGTTTTTTGTTTTCAATTTAATGTTTAAAATTAAAAAAAAATGATAAAAAAAAATATAGAATCACACCACGTTAAAAAAAAATGGCCCTGATCAAATTTTTTTTAAAACCTTTTTTGATTTATTGGCCCATTAACAGACATTGTTTGATGATAGTTAATGTCATGTACCTTTTCTGTAATGCAGCCAATATATTGGACGAAAATGAATTTTTCAAGGTTTTTGTCATCAATTTAATGTCTAAGAAAATTGATAAGAAAGTATTGAATCACGGTGCGCCAGCAAAAAACACCCGATCAGGCTTTATGTTAAATTTTATTTAATGAATTGACTAGTTTAACCGACGTTGTTTGATGATAACCAACATCACGTATCTTTTATAGAAATGTGGTCAATATAATTGAACTAAAATTAAAATTCTCTATTACAATATTGAGTATCCGCCATGTTGACAACCTTTTTCTTTAAATAAAATTATTCAAAGAATTATTTATTTACTTGATACATTTATTATGGATAAAAGATTTTTTTTTTTATAAAGTATATAGGCTGAATTTTTCTTTTGTATTGCTTGTGATTTTTAAAGTTACAACTTCATTATTAATGTAAAATAAAAATAATAAAACAAGAATAAAAGAGGTGTGACTTCTCTAATGGTATAAAAAATAATCCAAACGGAAATTACTCTTCACATGGGCAAAAATGCGTAATTATAATATATTTCAAAATAAATTGTGTTTTTAAGTGGTTTGGGGGTGGGTTGTGTATTTAGGTGGTTTCGAACATTCATTGTGCGATTTTATAATTTTTATTTTTATTTTTAATGAATTCGCATACTCAGTATGCGAATTCTAATTTTATAAATATTCAATTTCGCATACTGAGTATGCTAATTGTAATAAAAAAAAAAATCTTGAAATCGCATTCTCAGTATGCGAAATCAATTAAAAAAAATTATTGTATTCAATTTCACATACTGAGTATGCGAATTCATATATATAAAATATAAAATAAAAACTATTTTGAAATTGCATATGTAATATGTGTGTGTGTGTGAGAGAGAAAAAGTTATTTAGTTAAGAATTAATATTTTAAGGCATCCTATATAATAGGCGACTTGACTATTTTCTTCTCATCTTATATAATAGGCATCTTATATAAGATATATTGAGAAAAATTCATTTAGTCGATTTTAAATTAAATACCCACTATATAGGAAATGGGCAGCACTCTTGTCAGGCCGGACTAACGGATCATCCGCCAAAAATTCATATCAATACATCATAGTATAAAATCAATACATTAGAGTGAAAAACCAATACATTATAGTGAAAAACCAATACATTATATTATCAGGTCAGATAGTCTATCGGGTCATGACCCGTCAATCTTGCCTAACACAAATGTTTGCCATATGAAATATATGAGAGAAAAAAATGTCGCTATTATATAGGATATGAGAGAGAGAAAAAAATCAAACAGCCTATTATATATGATGAGAAAAAAACAGTTAAATAGCCAATTATATAGGATGTCTTACATTAATTCTTAACTAAATATGTTTTTCTCACACACACACATATTACATATGCGATTTCAAANAAATAGAGTGCACCTAATAAATTGTCCACATATTACATATGCGATTTCAAATTTATTTATTTATTTATTTTTGTAAATATGAATTCGCATACTCAGTATTCAAATTTGAATAAAATATTTTTTTTAAAATTAATTTTCGCATACCGAGAATGCGATTTCAAGATTATTTTTTAAATTATAATTCGCATACTCAGTATGCGAAATTGAACAATATATTTTAATAAAAATTAGAATTCGCATAATGAGTATGTGAATTCATTAAAAAAAATAAAAATTATGAAATTGTACAATGAATTTGCGAAACTACCTAAATACACAGTCCACCCCTAAACCACCTAAAAACACAATTTGTTTTGAAATATATTATAACTACGCATTTTTGCCCTTCATATGGGTTGGTATATGCCATTCGTAAGAGATATTATTATAACTGATATCAGAATATTTTTGGTATCGGTCAATAACCCACACCAACAAGTCAATAATTTTAGTATGGTATGTATTCGTCTAGATTCTTGGGCCCGTACGAAAAGTTATTGTTCCACTAGTGATGAGTGGTAGCTTACAGGAAAATAGCAATTTAAACTCAATTTTTTGCTAATTTTATTTATTTATTTATTTATTTTTCACTGTAATTCTTCAATTTTTGGCTAGAATTGATGAGTTGTATCAATTTTGAAATTTTTGAGGAGTTGATCAATACTGATGTTGAAAAAAGTAAATAAATAAGTTATATAAGAAAGCTTTACCTATCTGAAATTATTTTAAAAAAGGTAAAAAAAAAAGCTAACATTTAAAATTAAAAGATATCTAAATAATTATTTATAAATTCTTAAATTATTTTAAATCAATGATTTTTTTTTTGAAAATATTTAAGAATCATAATTCTTTTAAATATTAAAAAAATAATATCTAAAAGTAAAATACCTGTAAAATATTTATGAATATTAAACGAAATTTAAAATATGTATTTCTTTTTTTGCAATCTAATTTGAAAAAATAATTATAATAATTCTTATAAAATTTCAAATCTTGAAATGATTATCATCTTTATACTAACTTTGAAAACTTTATCCGAATTATCATATTTTTTTAAACATATATCGATGTTTTCTCAATTTTATACTTTATAATAATTTTTCAGCGATTCAATCTTCATATTTGAAAATTATTTCTCATTTTAAAAAAATTCAATTTTCAATTGGGTCATAAGAAGATTCATATATTCTTAAATAATTTCCAATATTTTCCAAACGATATTCATTTTTGCCAAACCATTTTCCGATTATTTTAAATAATTTAAGGCTACATATAAAACATTTCAGATTGGTTTTAGTTTATATTTTAAATACTTTTTTTCTTATATATTCAACACAATTTCAGATTTTAAGAAATGTTTTTCCAGGATATTCTATTTATATATTCTAAATAACTTTTATCTTCTACATATTTAAGACAATTACAAACCTTATAAAATATATTTCAGATTTACTTTAGCTTTATATTGAAATATTATATTTTTCTATATTTAAAATAAATAATAGATTTTAAAGTATTTATCCAAAATTTTATTTTAGTCTTATATTCCAAATAAGTTTTTTTATATTTTAAAATAATTTCAGATTATCAAAGTAATTTTCATTTTTTCTAATAAAATTTTTGTTTATTTTTGTCACGTTATTGTTTACCAACCATAGTAAAATGTTAAAATCGGTCCAACTCAACAGTTATAACTGGAAATTGAAGAATTCGGCAAACCCTTTTTTTGGGGGGAAGAATAGGAATTGTTGTTTTTCTGTAAGTTATTAAGAATATTTGCCAACACATATATTTGATGATATCAAGAGTACGTATGTTTGGCGAACAAAGCGTCGATAGTTAAAAAGTTAGCCGATGACTGATAAATTAGTTGGGAGCTAATAGTTGAAAACCTAATTGATGTAAATAAAATGTTTAACAAATTTAACTGATAAGCTAGCTAAAAAGATACAAAATTAAATAAATGTACATACTAAATAA
This sequence comes from Phtheirospermum japonicum, assembly GCA_014905375.1. NCBI lineage: Eukaryota > Viridiplantae > Streptophyta > Magnoliopsida > Lamiales > Orobanchaceae > Phtheirospermum > Phtheirospermum japonicum. Next base: position 193,075 of record BMAC01000108.1, read on the forward strand.
TAGTGTTTATATTACTTTTATTTTTTAAATATATTTTAGCATTATAATTTAATTATTGTTATTTCTATTACCAATCTCGTTGAGAATAGTTATACGACAGTTTTTAATATTGCACAATACTTTTTAATGAGTTGGTGAGATAGTTTTTCTCTCCATTTTATTTTATGTCAATTTATAAAGTCAAACTAAAATAATAATAATAATAATAATAATAATAATAATAAAAAATAAATAATTGCACAATAGTAAATAAGTCTAGATATTCAAGTAATAATTAATAAAGTGATGGAAGAAAAAAAAATCTTTTTAAATACCTAATAAAATAATAATGCAGTTTAAAAAAATGGTTAAAAGATGAATAAAACCAAAAGGCATATTGAACTTATTTGAAACTTATAATAGTAGTATTTAAGATAAGGTCAAAATTCTTTTGGGAAAATTCCCATATAGTCTAAAATATAAAACTAATTGCCCTAAAACTCCATTGAATATAAAAGTTCCATAATAATCCAATTACTATAATAATATACTAAACTACCCTTAATAGATTTTCTCAAGAGGAGGAGTTGAAACAATCAAATTATGACATGCTAATAAAATTCATTTAATGCAATTTCAATTTTTTCAAACTTGAAGTATAACCAATAAAGTAAAATATGATAAATAAGGTAATTGCAACTTTACAAAAAAAAAAAACGTAGGGAAAATGACAATTAGGTATCTTTGTGTTCCACAAATCATCTTTCCATAATCTAAATTATATGAAATGCTATTACATGATTAATTACGAACTACTCTGTTAAAATTACAAACTATTTTGTTCAGATTGCGAACTACGTACTACTTTGTTAAAATTACAAACTACTTTGTTTATATAAGACTACTAAATTATCATTTTTAACTATTTTATTTTATTTTTCAAAAATTCAGAGCTACTCGTGTAAATTCAAAACTACTTACGTAAATTCAGAACTACTCGTTTAAATTCAGAATTACTCGTGTAAATTTCAGAACTACTTGTGTAATTTTAGAACTACGCGTGTAAATTTCAAAACTACTCGTGTAAATTTTGAAAAATTACACACTACTTCGTATAGTTTTTGGGAAATTACATACTAYTTCGCATARTTTTTTGAGAAATTAGGTACTACTTTGCATAATTTCAAAACTACTCGTKTAAATTTTGAAAAATTACACACTACTTCGTATAGTTTTTGGGAAATTACATACTACTTCGCATAATTTTTGAGAAATTAGGTATTACTTTGCATAAATTGCATACTAATTCACAAAATTTTTGAAAAATTACAAACTAATTTGCATAAATTTTATACTACTTCACAAAATTTTTGAAAAATTACAAACTACTTTCCACGATTTTTAAAGAATTACATACTACTTTGCTGGATTAATTACAAGTTATTATTACAAATTATTAAATAATACTATTAGTATTAAGTAATTAATTTGTTGGTTAGTTTCCTAGGTTATAATCATTGATACTTTAAAAGTACATGTTATTAGGATTTAAAAGTCTAATTTTTAAATTATAATTATACAAACAAATATGGATACAAGTTTATTCACATTCACATTAAGAATGCAAAATTATAATTAATATTCTCTCCTTTCCAACTTCAAAATTATAATTATAGTGGGCTTATTTGTTGACTTTATATGCTAACTTTCAGTCTCATAATTTATATAGTTTAATAATTTAGACAAATTGCTAAATTAGTGAGAACATAGTTTAATGGGAACATATTTAATTTAGGAGAGAGAGAGAGTTAGAGAGAGAGAGGGGGAGATGTAGGGGTAGTTTTGATAGTTTAAATACAATTTTGTATTAAATAGGAAGTATTTGGTTTATATAGGAATTAAAAGAGTCATTGGATTATATGAGAATTGAGATTGATATTTTGGTAGTATTTGAGAATTTTTCCAATTTTTAAATAAGCTCATCAAACTAAATAAGACTTATTTGAATATAGAAAGTTTATAAGCTCTTTAAATAAGAAATAAACTAGTTTATTGTACTTACCAAACATACACTAAGTTATCAATATTGGTTTTACAGTAGAAAAATCAATACATCACAGTACAAAAATCAATAAATAATAATATCGGGTCAGATGGTCTAACGGATCATGACCCGTTAATCTGGACTAACACGACAAATTCTTCAGCAAGAACTGTAATATAATAATGTCATCAAAACGTACGTACGAGTTACCAGTAATATAACTTTACAAGGACAAATTTTATGCACATTTCGACACAAATTAGAATTTTCAAGCACAAGGGAGTATGTTTATTTCCAATAAGACATACATTTTGCATACCGGTCCGTGCCCCCTGCAATTTCTTTTGTACTTGTTTGTAGTTTGTCATCCCAATGGTTCACAACCGCTATAGTACTCATGAATTCGTAAAGTGATTGTGCGAATTTATTTGTGACAGTTTACATAATGCTGGCAACAATGTTCCAATGGAGAAGTATAATTTGCCCTTGATATTTTTACAAACATACTTTGATCAACTCATAAATGGTAGTGTATTAAATGGAGGGTGAATATTATTTTTCATCAATCACGAATCTTGTAATTGAGTGAACAAAAATTTAAATATTACGATTACATAGATTTTGTACCATGTGACGTAACTTCTAATCCGTCAACAAATTGGTGGACACGTGCGGTCGATTTTCTTCTTTATTCTCTTCATTTCTCTCTCCCTGACCGAGCTCTAAAAAGAATTCACCATCCATCTAATCCATTATTATTTCAGCAGTTTGCTTAAGATTAACATTCAATGCATCTAATCCAACTGAATTTAGCGCCCGTGTTCATAAGAAACCCCCAAGTTCATTTTGTTTTGTCCATTTTTGATCAACATATTTGCCTAATTTTATTGTGGATGGAGATTTATTTGAATTTATTGTACTATCAATTACTTATTTTCACGCTGTTGAGGTGCTTATGAAAAGTCCCACGTTTGCTAGGATGGAAGACACCTTCATTTTCAAGCTGATACGATCAAACTTGTTCATTACACTAGGTAAATACCATTTCCATTTATACTGCAATCTGTTTTGAGTTGGTAGATAACTAAGTTATTTAAAAAATTAATTCATACTTTGCATCATTATGCAAGATGGGCAGTTCATGATATGGAATCAAGTGATTAGCTAAGTTGCAATGCCCCTTTTAATTAATTTTGGAAATCGCATGTAATTTCACCCGTATTGATATTGCACATTATATTGGGCTTTTATTTTTCTAAGTATTTTGCTAGTTGAAAATGGTTTCTTGTTTGAATTAGATTGGGAATGTAAACGTATATTGTTCTAATCACATGAATTCACCTAAATTAGCCCACATTTATGTGCCAATTGCTCAGTAAGGTATATAATTAAAATTTAAAAGTGTGTTTTCATGTTGTTCATTTGTCTAGAATAGTGTGTTTTTGGAAATATTATTCATTACGACAAAGGAATCGATTTTGTGGTTGTCTAAGAATTTTAATCGAATAGTGTGTTCCTGCAATCGTATTTCGAGACCTTTAGTTGTTCTTGCAAACTGGAAATTGCAAAAAACAAATTTCAATCCTTTCTTTCATTCTTTTCAAATCAGGATTAAAAAGTTTGATTAATAACCTTTTTTCATCTGTGAGTGTTATTGACACAAATGAGCTCTCATTTTTCAAAGATTTGAAGATGGCAATGGAAAGAAGAACTTCGAGGCAAATCATATTGGCTCTCTCGTTGTTTTTGTGTCTAATTGATATACACGTGCGCGCGCGCGTACACACACACACACACACACACACACACACACACACATATATATATATATATATATATATATATATATATATATATAAAATGGATCCTTAGGTGAGAAATGAGAATGAATCATGTCCACAATTATTAATGTCTTATTTTAAAAGACACGTGGCAATTTTGTAAATAAGAGACCCGGTGGTTTTCTTAGACAGATCTATACCCCTTAGTTATTCTTAATTGATTCAAACGCAAATAAGAAACACCCTCAATCAAAATTCTCCATCGATTCGCAAGCTCTCTGCATAAAGAACAAAATCCCTACGAACATCACAAATGTTGACATTGCAGACGCTCTCAAAGCTCTCAAGTTTCGAGAAAAATTCATAGAAGTCTCCACCCAACAATAATGATGGTACGTCTTCCCCTTGTTTTTCCTTTTTTTTTTTCTCGAATCAAAATATATATTCTGCGAATCATATATATTTCTTGAATCCTTTCGTCGTTGCGAATTTTGAATTTTTTGATTTTTTGGGAGTAATACTGAGTTTTAGGTTTAAATTTTATGAACTTTCCGACTTTTAGTTTTTTTAAACACGATTTATGTTTCTCAAATAAAATCATTGTTACGGATTTTGAAATTATTTGAGTATTTTTGATCAAAAGTAGCCCAAGTTCCAACTAAAAACAAATAAGGTACTAGATTAGGTATTTTTTGGTATATTACTCAGAAACTATAATTGTTTGTTTTATTTGATTTATTCTTTGATATGTATCTGATTGAATCTGTAGGATGTTTCAGATTCTACTTTTTTATCTGCTTTATGATTAATGTGCAAGGAATTTATAAATAATGTGCAAAATCAAGTATATTATTTGTGCACTTTCTATTAGCATGACATGTCAGTGAAAAGTTACAAGTTTATATGAATTCTTATTTAGTAGTCCAGTTTTAGGGCTTGACATAGCTTAAATTACTTTGTATCTTTTTTGTATGATGCAGTAAAATAGTATTGTGCAAAATGATATTTATTAATGTGCAAAAGTATACATATTAATGTGCAAACACCACATTTTGTATACATGTTGTATTTTCTTGTCATTATTATTTTTTTTATTTATAAGTAAATTAATTTTGTGGTGCTAAGTGATACGGTGTGTAGCATGCTTTACTCTTATTTGATTTTTGTATACAAAAATCATAAGGAAAGGGGATGTGCAAATAAATGTATAGTTCTTTGCAAAATAATGTGTAAGAATGTGCAAAATAAATATATAATTTTACTCATTTTATTTTTGCAGAGAGACTCGTTTTCAAGATTCCTAAGAGAACACAATACGGTACAATATGTCAAGGTGGTTGCTAAATTTGAACCAGACTTTTGGGAGATGCAATGGATAACAAGGGTAGAAAATGTAGATTAGAGTGTTTTTCACCATGAGGCACATGGGGGTGTATATGAGGGCTGGGATGAAGGGCAACTGGGTGTGTGGGGTGAAGGCAGATATGTTATATCCGGAAGAAGTATTTCCACCCCTTGAAATGCAGATAGATAAACGAGTTAAAGAATATAAACGTGCAAAATGTAAAGGACTATCTTCCAATTTACAAGACAATGAAATTTAAACGAAAAGCTGATTTGAAGAGTTGGTCTTTAATTTGAAACTATTTGTGAATTCTATAATGTTGTAGGTTGAATGTAAATTGGTATTGTAAGAACTCTTAATTCTTCAGGTTGAATGTGAAAATTGGTATTATAAGTTCGGTTTTTAATTTGGAGCTATTTCTGGATTCTTTAATTTTTAGGTTGCATAACATTAGTATTGTAATTTGAACTACTTGAAGTTATTAGACTGTCTAAATTCTGAAACTTAAAAAAATGAATTTATTTTTCTGAACCTCATTAAACTTCTTTATGCAACAATTGTGTTGCTGGACTTTATATAGATTGTGAGATTTTTTTTTGGGATCTTTATTATCTTTTGTATAGAGTATCTTTTATATAAGTAATTTGTTTATTTGTAAGTAGAGAAATATTGATTGGGGAAACATTCTTAAGAATCACTAGGTGAGATCTAATCGAAGTTTGAGCAGAGTTTAGAAATCGATGACTACTTTCTGATTAAGAATTGAATCAATTCTCTCTAGCGAGCTGGAGGGAAAAACCGTTTTGCACTTAAATGTGCAAATATTAATGTAACATCGTGCACATCTTACTGCATTATTGTGCATATCTTATTACATTGTTGTGCATATCTTACTTTCGCAGATTGATGGTACCAATACTGCACTACTGTAGACATTGTTAAAGAATTTAGTAAAGAACAAATAGAAAAACATACTCACATACTAAAGTCATTAGGAAAAACTTAAATAGTTAAATATCATCACCAAATAATATATGCTTGAGTGTTCACATGTTGAATTCTAAGAAAACCAAGCTACTTTCTATGGCCGCATAAAAAATCACTCCCCTTTTGAAATAATACTCTCTTAAATTCTGAAACCGTTTGATAAATTACGAAAAATAAAAAAATAGATTAAGGGTGTGCCTCGATATCTTCCAATTGGTCCCTTTTTGCTTCCTCAAATCACCTGCAAAATAAGTGGTGCTAACACGCAAAAATCAGAAATAATATTACAACATTAGGAAAAAATAATTTTCAGGGGCTACAATTGTGTATTTTATCATTGACTATTGTACATTATCAGGATTACAATTGTGCATATATAGTTAGACACTTAAATGTGCAAATACCATAATAACCCTATATCTACATACACGATATCGAACAATAACACGTATATGAGTGTTAATAATATTAGACATACTTTCCAAAATTGATTTTATTATTGTGCATAAACTGGCACTTAAATGTGCAAACTCTACAGTGTACCTACACCAGCAGAAATGATATCAAACAACAAAACGTATATGTCATATTGGACATATTGTGCATACTTGATTGCATTATTGTGCACATATTGAAACTTAAATATGCAACATGGAACACATACCTATTAGTTCTATAAAATTACATCCAATGACACCACAACGCCAAAAGTTGTCAAGTTCTTGTGAGAAATAGGATCAACCCAGAAAATTCTTTTTAGCCGATTACACTTATCAAGTTTAGTTGTTGGTTTTGACATCAATACCAACAACTTAAGCATAAGACTTGTAAAATTGAATAGCACACGGAATCATCTAGACTTGTGAATTTTTTTATTAATATATTATTTAATCGAACCTTCACATTCTGGAATCTAGTATTTTTATAGAACTAGGTATTACAATAATCCTTTGTTGATTAAGCTCACAAGCCCAAGAAATCCAACAACACCTGCAAGTTTTCCCCATAAATCAATGCACAAAAAAATAGCTTATAAACACAATTACACCAAAAGCATAATAAAATCTCATATTTAGTGGTAGCTATATGTTGACTCAATGCTAATAAGATTTAGAGGTGCACAAGAACTTCAATTCTAGAATATTGCTTGAAATTTTCGTCATATTTACCCTAAATTGGCCTCAGTCACCTCGCACCTTGGAAAAAAAAAAGGGGCCATCAAATAGCAAAATTAAAAAAACTTCTCTTGAATCGTATGAACTAAATAGTTCATCAAGGAGGTCTTAGAACTAATTAAAGTAGAAAAATCAAAAGAAAAAAAAAACACCTGGTTCATCTTCAGTCGAAGTCATTGGGGTGAAACCGAATCTCGCGACTATGGTGGGATTCAATTTCGACCACCACCACCACCCCCTTCCCCAGAATTAGGGCTCAATCTTTATCTGAAAGGTGGATTTTGATTGTTCGGTTCTTTTGAAATCTGCAGATTTTTGGAAAGAGAAAAATAACTATTTTGTAGGAACGAAGGTTGTGAGATTATTTCTAATTTGACAAAGATTATGAAGTATGTCTGTTAGTATCTTAATATATTTTATTAAATTAGAGACACTAGATTATAGTAGTTATAATGGCTAGGATTCATTCTCATTTCTCACACGGGGACCTATTCTCACCGGAACCCAACCCTATATGTATATATATATATATGTATGCTTGTATAAGGAATTCGATTTTTCTTGCTTTAATTGATAAATTTGTTGTTTAGTTTAATTAATCTGTTATGATGATATTAGAGCTCATTTAGTAACGAGTCGAGTTTTTTTAGAGAAAAAAACAAGAGAGGCCCTATGATAGTTGCCATGGTCTCTATGTTATAATTCTTAAAAGCATTTATACTTAGTATTTCCTCAACTTATGTGTACGTATGGCAGAGGGGGCAAAACGGAAAGACAACTTTGATGTTTTTCTTATTAGAGTGTTGCAGATTCTTACTCATTATATGTATAAATTGCACTGTTGTTGATGAAACAATCTTGTGCACCACCTGCTTCTTCTCAACAAGGTTCATGCTTCTTCCTGTAGATTGTCTATTGTTATACCATCTCACATACACAAATAATCTTGTTAACTATTTATTCCTTGATACATGAGTACTTTCAAAAACAATATATGAATATATAACATAGTATATATAATAATCAAATTAAATTTAAAATATAATTATGTCACTTTTGTACTGAAACATGTCACTTTTATACTATAATATATCACATTTGCACTAAACATTGTCACTTTTTATATATTATAATTAAGCATTAAAAAAAGATTATAGTGTCAAGTTTTTCCTTATTTCTATTAGTTTTGGCTCAAAAGATGACACTTGTCAATTAAGATGAAAAGATTCTCATTTCACAAACTTCTATGTTTTTTCAGTCTGTTGTAGTTGAGAATAATCATCAGATGGGTTGATACATGTTTCTAACAAGTAGCTAGAAATTGACTAAATTATACACAATACTCACCATACCTTCACACTCGTAGCATTGATGTTCTCCATTGTCGTGTTTAGTATCATCTCATCACAATATTTCCACATTTATGCAAAATAATGATCAATGTCAAACAACCACCATAGAAACACCACCTATTCGATATAACACCTTTCAGGTCTTAGAAGAATTTCCAAAAGTTCTCAAACATTCAATTAAGGTGGTGCACAAGAGAATTTCATCAACAACAGTGAAGCCCTGGGATACAACTCGACGTGATTGATTATCTCTAGTCAATATCTTCTTGGGATCCCCAGATTTTTGCATCACAAAGAGTGAATGATCACATTCATTTTGATGCGTCTGACTCGATACCTAAGTTGCACTTGATTGTTTTTTATCGCACGGTGGTGAATGGCACGATATATAGTCAAATTGATATGTTCAACAATTAGGGAGACATTCTTTTATTTATTTATGATCTTACAATATATTAGATTTGTTGGTTCCTTCACTTATTAGTTCGAATGTAACATTCTTGCATTGAGATAAATGAATGAGAATTATTTTTCAGTGAATACGATTGCAAATATACTTGTTTAGATAACTTTTGTATGTCAGCATAATGCATAACCATTGATTTAGCTTTTGAAAACAATACTAAAAAGCATCGACCTACTACAACCAAAATTTAATTAAAAATATAACACTGTCATTTTTGCACTCAAAAGTGTCACTTGTACATATCATATTACGATTGAGCATGTAACTTAAAATATAACACTCTCACCTTCGCATTAAAATACGTCACTTTTTAAACAAAATTTGTCACTTCTACACATTATATTATAATGAAGGATTCATTATAAAATATAATTGTGTCACATTTTTATGTCACTTTTGCACTATAAACTATCATTTTTTGCAATAATAACTTTTAATCTTACATATTATATTGTAATCAAGTATTTAATTTACAATATAACAATGTCACTTTTTAATTAATACTGTCACTTTTAGACATTATATTATGTTATAATCAGACATGTAACTTAAAATCTAATATTGTCACTTTTTCACTGAACATTGTCACTTTTTCACAAAAATATGTTGATTTTGCTAAAATAAAAGTAAAAATAAAATGTCACTTTACATATTATTCTATAATCAAATATTTAACTTAAAATCTAACAATGCCACCTTTTCAATTAATATTGTCACTTTTCCACTAAACGATGTCACTTTTGCACAACAAAGTGTATATCTTACATATTAGATTATAATCAATTATTTTACATTATATAAAACGATATCACTTTCATTTAGCCATTTCATCGAACAATTCATGCACAAGATATAACACCAGAAATTGTTGCACTTGTTTTCATATAATCCATCATCTCTTTTTCCAAAATCTAACAATGTGAATCAAAGTTCTAAAAAATAAGTACTAGTACAATCCACTACCATTGATGGCTTTAGTATCAATACTTGTCTTTATAAAAAAAAATAAAAAGATAATGATAGTAGTTATTTCAATTGGAAATTTAAATGGGTATTAACAACTATTTCGTCGGCGCCGACGTTAATAGCGGCCAAAATATCTCGGTCTGTTGCCGTTAAGTTTCCCACAACCGCCCGCGCTATCTTCATTGTTTTATTAGTTTGCCCCTATTATTATCTGAAAGAAAATGACTGCCAATCAACATAATCGGTTCCAATAACCACAAAAATTCATTTCTGAAGAAATTAGAGACCTTTTTAGATGTGATACTAAAAGGTATAGTGTTAATTAGACGTCGGACGTGGCACGGTGGGATTTGACTAAGGTTAGGGATGGGGTTTAAGGTCGAGAGAGAGATGATGAAGAAGGGAATGAACGTTGCGTATTTTTTCTTCTTTTACATAGGATTCGATTTGATGGGGACGGATATGAGTTGGGGTCAAGTTTAAGTGAGATTTTACGGTGCCGTGACTATATAATTTTTCTATTAATTATAACCATCATATTATTTCATGGAAAATATAATGAGGAAGATCAGTGAATATAAATATAAGGGCAATTGAGAGTACTAGTTCAGAAACCCGCGTTTACGCGGGCATATCGTGCAAAAACATACTAACAAAAGTGAAAAACTTAAATATTAAATTATAGTCAATAATACAACTTATTGGAATCGTTCACTTCAGATTCTGATAACAACATTTGCAGTCTTATTAACAATATTACCATCGTCGTCACAACTTAGGATTTTTAACCCCTTATGACTCTTAACCCGAGAGACTGCGATGTAGAGTTGACCGTGGCTAAAAACTGGTATTGTCAAATACAAACCCACATTAGAAAGAGTTTGACCCTGATTCTTGTTTGTTGTCATTGTGAAACAAAAAAGCGGAAACTGTCTCCTTTGAAATTTTAATGGAACCCTACTATCTGAAGGGCTCAATGCCATTCGTGGGATAAAAACCTTCGTCCCAACATTAGTTCCTGACAAAATATTTGCTTCAATAATGCGATCTCCAAGTTGCGTAACAACTAATTTAGTACAATTCCACAGCCCTGAAGCTTGATCTATGTTTCTAATCAACATAACCGGAACTCCAATTTTTAACTTCAGAATATGATTGGGGATTCTGGAGCACTTTATCGTGTTTAGAAAATCTGTCAAGTACTCTTGATGCCGAGTTTCTCCATTTACATATGTTTTGCAAATTGTGTTAGAGCTAAGATATATTCTTTCATCGCCTGGAAGTATTGACATCACGTATTCATTTACAGTTTCAACAATACTATTAGTTGGAGCAAGAATAGTTCTTTCTTCGAAGAATGAGTGATTGGAAAAGTTCTGTAAAATAGATGAATAAGTGCTCTCAATAATAGCCGCAATATGATCACTTGAAGTTTGAAGAATTATATCGTAGTCAGGTATATTAATTAAAGTTTGACCATCCACTTCTGTACCAATTTTGCCATCACCAGTTCTGAGTATCCAATCAAAGAAATCCTCAATTTTACATTCAACTGATATGGACATTGACTGTCCAACAGTTAACCTCATGTTCTTCGTCAATAGAAGTATCTTACAATGTTTCCATAATTTAGATGAACATATACTGGTATAGACAATATCTTCTTAACTACCCTTTGACACAATAGGAAGAACTTGACGAAAGTCTCCACCTAAAACTATAACCTTGTCTCCACCTAAATCTATAAATTTCAAACTTTGATGTAAAGTTTCAAAATAAAATCTACTCATCATTGGTGTTTCATCCCAAATGATTACTTTTGTCCGATCAAGAAGAACAACTAATTATCTGAACATGAAAAAACTGGAATAATTTTGAGACCCACATCGATTTTCAAAGAAAAATTATCAGTTTAATTTGAATTAATAGATACGAATCATGTCATTCTCCGGCAAACAATTTTCAATTCTTTTAGACTCTTAACTATCAATATGTGAATAGATATGCTTCACTTTTTTTAATATTATTTTTTCAACTTGTGTCGTATCGCATTGGTGAAAAATTAATAATATAAATATTCTAAGAATTAAAATATAAACTATTTGTGACATTATATTTTAATATCAATATGTACCAGTATCTCATACGAATATCATCACTATTTTGACATAATATCAATTGGTTGAACCCAGCATGTGATGTTTATATGTGATGTGCGATTGTGCCAAATAAATTTCATTCACATGCTTGGATTACATTTGTTAGTAACTTTTTAAGTGTGTATGAAATTATATATAAAATAGTTTTTAATTTATATATTTTCATAACTTATTTAGATTTATTTAACTTTAAAAATGAATTTTATTTAAATTATTTTCACAATTAAGGTAATCATAAGATAATTAGGGTTTCATTAAAAAAATGATAATTAAGAATAAAAAATACAAAATGAATAAAAATATAGTATTATATATATATATATATATATATATATTACAACCTGAGTATTACACACGATTTTAAAAGTGTTATATTAATAGAATAAATAAAATTAAAAAGAAAACAAATAAATTGTATTATTATTTATTCCATTTATAATATATCGTTCTTTGTAATAAATAATTTTCATGAGCTTTACTCGTACGATGCTAGAAATTATTTAGGGGCATATATTGATGCAATCATAGAAGTTTTGTACTGCCAATCTTAAAGATTCAATATTAAGTGATATTTGACCTTGAAATATAACCTCACAACACCTCACTATTAGCATGAGAAAAATATAGTAAACTCTTAGTTAAATAGAGCATACCATGATTTCTCAACCAAGACCTTTAAAAAAAATGCAAGGAGTATATCTTGACGAATTCACAGCAATCACCCACATTAACAACAACCTCAACAATCAATCTAAATCTGAAATTGTAGAATACGAATGAAAGCCATGGATTTTCATCACGTTATACTGCTTCTGTCTAAATTTGTTGAAAAACATAGCTTTAGAACTGACTCGCATGAATTTTACCATGTAAAAACTTCTTCTTGTTATTTTAGTTTAGAAATAACTCATAGTGCACCGCATCATCATAAGCACTCAATCAAGGTGCTCGGAGTTTCGTTTCCCCCGACTATTTGTAAATGGCCTCCTGAAGAACTCAAGTCTTATTTTTTTCAATTTTTTTTCCAATGACCAATGGTCGAGCTTGCGTTTCTTAGCCATACGCATTTGTTCACTTCCAACGAAAACCAAGAACCTTTGCGTAATTTGTTCTGTAGTTTGTAGCGATGGCGCCACATGATCTTTGCCGCCCATTCAAACGGGTGGCGATCCCCGACTAACAACGGCAGTGTGAGCTGTCCTTGTAGCGGCAGGCCCAGCACCGCAATGACGCTCAGCACCAGGCCCGCTGTTATGCATGTTTGCATCAAATAAAGTATCAACAACAAAATACAAAAAAGGCAAAGAAAAAAAGCAATGACGGAATAAATTAGACCGAGAATAATACAATCGTTTGTTGGCAACATTGAAAGGCATATAACGTACAAATACAGAGTTCCCACTCCTATGAGGATTCCTTATCGTACCTCAAAACTATTGTTCAAACCACTCATATTCTTTTCTTTCATATTCAGGTATAAGTTAAAAATGAATGTTTAATCAATAGAACCGCATAAATTTTTGTGGTTAAACTAAATCAAAATCATGAATATAAAAAATAAAACTACTATTAAAAATCATATCAAAAAACTTAAATCTTCCCAGAAATAACCTTAGGCCAGTGAATCTCTTATATCGGATTCTAGGTTTAACTTTGTACCTTTAAGGTGTAGTTTTAACATTTAACAATATATTTATCGCACCTGATTTGTACATTTTTGTAACATTTTTGTACATATTTTGATTCATGATTGAGCTTTTTTACCGTCTTTTTCGGGTTAAGAGTAAGCTATTTTGCATGATTTTGCATTCTTTGGCTTTTTCACTTAACTTTTCGACTTTTTAATCAATAATTAGTTCTTTTGGACCATTTTTCCTATTTTTCTCTTTTAGCTAAATCACTTGACAAAGCCGGGAGATGAAGACAAAGGAATCAGCACTCGAAAGAGCAAAATGAACACTTGACCGAATGGATTGACCTTCAAAACATGCACTGGTCGAATAAGTGCTATGTCCAATCGGACAAGAAGACAGAAACATTTATCCGATCGGACTTGTGAACAATATTACTGGACATGTACGTTACAAACTCAGATTTTCGGGATTCATTTGCTACGAAATAGCTATTGAAACCTTAAAACTCAGAAAATCTTAGTGTAAACATATCATTTCATCCCTAGACTGGATCCTATACCATTGGAAGAGAGAATTGACAACTTTCTCTTACCTTTGACTTAGAGCCCTTACGACAAAAATCTGTAGAAGTTCGATTAGATCGGGATAGCCACTGGAGTCGGAGGTTCATGACAAGCTTCCAGAATTCAGCGAGGTTCATCTCATCCCCGGAATAGCTGGAATTAGCAAGGATTCATCATAGTATCGTGGATAGTATTTTCTCAGAATTTAGTAAACTCTAAACCTTGATCTTGTTAAATAGTTTGGATTTGATGTTGGTAATTATTGTTTAGATAATGATCTTGTGATATTGTGTTTGGATATTTCATTTGAATCGTGTATAATTGAACTCTTGTGACGATTTTGTGAAGATTTATTTTGCGTTAACTAGTTGATTCGTATTATTGTGATTTGGATGTTGTGTTATGGTTTGTTCTAATTAGAATTTCTTTCGGTTCACCCTTGGTGAATGCATATTTAGTGTTTGATGAAATGTTTGAATGATACTTGGTGGACCAGTCTTTAGTTCGAGTTAGAATAGTTAATAGTTGAATTCGTGAATCAATTACACAATTCTTGTGAAGAGATTGACAACATCATAGCAAGAATAGTTTCAAATCAAGTTTTCTGAAATTAAGTTCTTTCAAGTTTTCAAAATAAAACCCCTCTTGATGATGTGTTTAAAATTAGAACTTGTGTTTTTATTATAATAAACGTCGTTGAATCTGTATAATTTAACTTGGATTTAATTTTGAAACACAAAAGTTCGGATCGAAATTTGGTGCCTTTGCCGAATAGTAGCAAAGGTGTTAACGAAGTTTATTCGTATTTAATTTTATGTTTGTTACATTCAATTTTGTATTTGGTTTACTACTCGATGCGTTAATGTTATTTGTTGTTGATTCAAGGTCGTAGAGGCCTAAGAGGTAAACTTACGTCATTTATAAATAGCATCAAATGAGTAGAAAGACCAAGGCGACTTTTTCCTTTCCCCGACGGGAATCAATCCGAAGACACTCAAGCCATCATGTCGAGCAATCCACCTAATGGCGCCCGAGGAAACGAAGGGAGAGGAGGAAGAACAAATGGTCGAGGGAGAGGGCAAGACAGTCGCATCCCTCCTCACGATCAACCACGGAATGATATCCAAGATGGCATGCAAAATCAAAATTCACGGAATGATATCCAAGATGAAGATGCACGAACATTTGCTCTAGTTGAGAATCAAGAACATAATCATGACGAATAACCAAGAGGACACAAAGTACTTGAACATGTTAATCATCCGGCGCACAATAGGGTACCAGAACCAAAGTACATACTTAAATTAAAAAACATACATAAATAATAATAATAATATAAAAAATAATAATAATAATAATAAAGAAAATAATAATAATAATATATTACAGCGAACAGTACTGTCCGACCGGATGGAGGGCTAAACCGATCGGACGTAATTAACTGGAGAACCATCCGACCAAACAAGAGCATTATCCAATCAGATAAAACACACTGGACTCTCATCCGATCGGACGCCAGCGCAGATTTATATAAGTCAGATTTTCTAATTCGAGAATTTTACCCTAAACCTAATTATTTTCCTATTCTACAGAGCAAAAGCATCAAAATCAGTCTTGAGATATTCTAAATCTAAAATTCTTGCACACAAATACATCCGTTCGAAGAACTAATCAAGCAATTCCATCCGTTCGGAAGGAAGGAATCAATTCTGATTTCTCTTCCTCAAACCTCAAGAACACGAATCTGTAGTTCTCAAGGTAAAACGGCTTGAAGTCGAACTTATTAACTGTTTGAGAATTGATTTGCAGGGGAAATTGAAAGGTGATTGATTTTTGGGAGGATTTGGAGATTGTTTTGGGTTGAAATTTGTCGCACAGCAGGTGTTCGACAAAATTCCTGAAAGATTTTTTGTGTCTATATTTTCGAATATTTTCTTGTTTTTGCAATGGCTTCCAGTTCACGACCAAGGAAGGGAAACAATTCGGGAAGAAGTTGTGAGAAAGGAATGAGCAACACCGGGGGAGGCTTGGCTCCGTTCGATTTGATTGACGAAGGGAAGGTGACATTGTACAAGTCCTTGATTACACGAGACGTTTATGCTCCTCGGCATATTGATATGGATTTTTGGAATCGTAAGATTTCCATGAACGATAAACGGCGGAGAAATTCATGGCGGGCATCAAGGCCCTCGATTTTTTAAAGTGGGCCGACATTAAGCAACCCGGCTACCGAACTATAAATCTTGAATTCTTCACGACCTACAAGCCCTTTGTCGACGGCCCTTCCGATTGCCGACTCTGCAACCATCCACTTCGTACCACCAAAATCGACCTCGATGTTATTTTTACAATCAACAGTGAAAAAGAGGCTGATGAGTCATTTCAGCACGATGATTACGACAAGAAAGTCTTGTGGATGGAACTTTTGAGATCACCACCGGAGCCCGAGTGCTATTCTAATTCTACTTCGTTAAGGTCGAATGCCATGTACTTGACGTATAAGGTTTTTATGCAAGTGTTTCTGGGAAAGGAGGACATGACACGGATCACATCGTCCGAATTGTGAGCTTTGTGGATCGCGCACCACCGGGGTGACACGAAACTCTATCCGCTTCTGATGGCTGCGATAGAGAACGTTCAACGAGTGAATGATAGGAAAACAACAAAGCTCACCTTGGGCACGTTCATTACCGAGCTTGCACAAGATCACAAATGCGACCCCTAAGACGACAATATCATCTATCCGAGTATGGCGATGCATGTTGAGAGTTGGACATTCAACGCTCAGAGTATTTCCATTCTGACTTTCATGATACCCTCGAACAAGAGAAGGGCTGAGACCGACGATGAGGAGAATGATGACGACAAGGATGATGACGAGGATGATGAGAATGAGACCACTGGTAATATAAAGCACGTCGATTATAGAGAAGGGCTCGAGTACGATGGGTATGGTGATGATTATGACGGTGGGTATGGTGGCTACGGCGGAAGCTATGGTGGCTATAGCGGTGGATATGATGGAGGTAATTATGGCGGTGGGCCGAGCAACTGACAATATTAATCCGACGCACAGTGGGGACAAACATGGAATTTCCAGCAAAGCGTCATGGAGCTGATGATGAAGTTGAGCCTCAATCAGGCGAACCATGCCCGGGATGCTCGGCAAGATGCGTGGGAGATTCAGAACTCTCTTGAGAGATTAGATGCTAATATGGTCGCGACGAATGCAAATCTAGCTCGCATGAACACCAATCTCGAGGCCAACCAGGCTCACCTCGCCTCCTTCGACGGGCGTCTCACGAACCTCGAGCATCGCTATCCACTATCACATCTATACCACATGGATATTTAGGTGGGCCCGTTCCCCAAATTGTATCAATTCTATCCAAACTTTTACTTTCTTTAATCTTTATTTGTGTTGGGTGCGTGAGTTTCTGTACTAAATAAATGATTCAGATTTTTGCATGTTTGAGCTGTTCCTACCCCATTTATTGCTTATTTTGGTAAGCAACCAGGAGATTACTTATTTTTTATTGCAGGGGGGGTAAAACCGGTCGGAATTTGACCTAATGGGTATCATCCAGTCGGATGGATAGTAGTATCCGACCAGATAAAACCTATTGTCCTCTTATCCGACTGAACAAGGATGATGACCGGTCGGACATATTAATTGCACTTCATTCGGTCGGATGAGTATTATATCTGATCGGATGACCTATCTGCCGCATGCATAATTCAAATCATTTTGGTCAATTTATTTACTTTTTGTCATTTTATTGTGTGACTACGTACGAATTAACCAATTTATTATGTCATCTTTAGTTGAGATCATTCCCATACTTATTTGTGTTTGTACTGGCATACCTGTCGAAATCATGTATTGTGTGACTTGTTGTTAGAGTCTTTTAAGCTTGTTTAGTGCAAAATTTTCAAAACCTACTTAAATATATATTTATTTAGAACAACACTTAGTCGTTAGCAATTTTGCGAACCTCTTGAGACTCGATTACCTCATTTTCGAAAGTATGAATAAAACCCTTGTAAGAAGCCTTGTGTGTTTATCAACATTACATGCTGTGATTCAATAAGTGTTTTGAAAAGTCTCTAAGTCTCATGTGTACATTTAGTTTTGAAAATGACGATAGGCATATAAAACCCGATTACGGCTATATACAGAAATAAAAACCACTATAAATTTCTAATGAGCCCCTTTGAACCTTTATTCCATCTCTTTGTTAGCCATGGGCATAATTATAGCTCTTATTTCCTTTAATTTTTGAGATGAAAGTTTATTTTACATTGGTCTATTGAGATTTGACGATTGTAGGGTGGGGGTATACTAAAAAATAATAATAATAATAATAATAATAATAAAAGAAAAAAAAGAACAAGAAAAAAAAAAAAAGAGTTTAAGGGTACTTAATAATAAGAGCATCTAGATGATAAGGATAAAGCCTATTTATAAAGGTAAACGATCGAGCGCATTTATTCAGTTTGGGGTGAAAAATAGCCTTAGTTATAGAAGGCTAAGAATAGTGTTATATGGTTATTTTGGGAGGAATGAGGAGAAAGCTTTGCTCTATGATTAAAAATTAGGGTTGAGTGAGTTATTGACTGCGTTTGTTCGCAAGTTATCCACACATCTTTATATATGACATACCTTACCAAAGAGCCTACATTACAACCTAGAAAGTCCTAATCTGATTCTTGATTGAATGTGCACACATATGCGATGAACGAGTCTTTGAATGCATGTTTATGTTGATCCGAGCGTATACACTTACCTTTTGAAAAACACGAGCGAATGAGTGCACCATAATATATTTCCCTTTTTTATTGGAGGCATTCTTTGGATTTCAAAGTGAAAAGGTAACACGAGCTTAGCTTAAGAGTTTCCGACAAAAGTGTTTATGTTTTCAAAACTATATTATATGCATAACATGACTCTTTTATCTAGCTACTTTCATGCTTATGTGGTTTTGATTCTTTCATATGTTCGAGGACGAACAAACCAATAAAGCATGGGGTGGTTGATTTGTACGTTTTTGTACATATTTTAAGTCATGTTTGAGTCTTTTTACCATCTTTTTCAGGTTAAGAGTAGGCAATTTTGCATGATTTTGCATTCTTTGGCTTTTTCGCTTAACTTTTCGACTTTTTAATCAATTAATTGGTCCTTTTGGACCATTTTTCCCATTTTTCTCTTTCAGCTAAATCACTTGACAAACCCAGGAGATGAAGACAAAGGAATAAGCACTCGAAAGAGCCAAATGAACACTTGTCCGATCAGATTAAGCAAATGACTGAACGGATTGACCTTTAAAACACGCACCGTTCGGATAAGTGTTATGTCCGATCGGACAAGAAGGCAAAAACATTTATCTGATCGGACTCATGAACAATCAGATAGGATATATACGTTACAAACGCAGATTTTCGGGATTCGTTAGTTACGAAACGGCTCGTGGAACATTAAAACTCAAAAAATCTCAGTGGAAACACATCCTTTCATCCCTTGATTGGATCCTATACCTTTGTAAGAGAGAGTTGAAAACTTTCTCTTACCTTTGACTTAGAGCCCTTACGGTAAAAATCTGTAGAAGTTCGATTGGATCGGGATAGCCGCTGGAGTCGGAGGTTCGTGATAATCTTCCAGAATTCAGCGAGGTTCATCTCATCCCCGGAATAGTTGGAGTTAGCAAGGATTCATTGTAGTATCGTGGAAAGTGTTTTCTCGGAATTTAGTAAACTCTAAACCTTGATCTTGTTAAATAGTTTGGATTTGATGTTGGTAATTCTTGTTTAGATTATGATCTTGTGATATTGTGTTTGGATATTTCATTTGAATTTTTTATGATTGGATTCTTGTGACGATTTCGTGAAGATTTGTTTTGCATTAACTAGTTGATTCGTATTATTGTGATTTAGATGTTGTGGTATGGTTTGTTCTAATTAGAATTTCTTTCGGTTAACCCTTGGTGAATCCATATTTAGTGTTTGATGAAATGTTTGAATGATACTTGGTGGACCAGTCATTAGTTCGAGTTAGAATAGTTAATAGTTGAATTCGTGAATCAATTACACAATTCTGGTGAAGAGATTGACAACCTCGTAGCAAGAATAGTTTCAAATCAAGTTTTCTCAAATTAAGTTCTTTCAAGTTTTCAAAACAAAACCCCTCTTGATCGTGTGTTTAGAATTAGAACTCGTATTTTTATTATAATAAACGTCGTTGACTCCTTATTTCCACTCCTCGAGAGAATCGACCCGGTTTAACTTGCTAGTCTAAGATTGACCCCGATCTCTTGCGGGCGAACTAACTTGTTTTCAAACAAAGACGCGCATAGTTTAACTTAGATTTAATTTTGAAACACAAAAGTCCGGATCAGCGCCCTTTCGTCAGTACACTTCTGACTTTCCATTTATCCAATTTCCAACACTAAAGCATGTAAGATCACATTAAATACTCAATTAACACATAAAACATGAACTAAGGGGATAATTTTCCAACATAAAATCACATAAGAAGTCCCAACTTGATGCAAGTCTGATATCAAATCTAGGTAATTAATATTACAGTGCCAAATCTCACACCGAAAAATCACGTGAACTTTCAAATTAAAAAGAAAAATCACATTATCCGATAAAAAATATTCTAGGCATCTACTCGTCATCTTTACTTGAACAATAAAAACAATAAATGACTCCTTCAAAATTTATTTATTCTAAACACCTAACAAAACATTTTTAAAAGATAAATCTATGCAAATCATTCCCTGCTAAACACAATGAGCTGAAATAGTAATTAAAAACAAACACTGAAACTGAAACGATTTCTTACTTGAACTCAAAACAAAAAAGGAAATAGCAGTACCTGGAGATGACAACATAAGAAGACTGTGAAGTTCCAAGTTTGGATCGCTTTTGTAGCCGAATTATCCACGTTTTCCAGATGAACTTGTTGTAAACTGTTATAAATTCTCCTTCAAACCTACTCATTCTAAACGCCTAACAAAATTTTTATAAAAGAAAATATATTCAAATAATTCCCTGCCAAACACAATGAGCGGAAACAGTAATTAAAAACAAACACAAAAACTGAAATAATTTAATTCTTAAATGCAAAACAAAAAAAAGGAATAAAAAATTAGTAGTACCTGAAGATTATTGCAGAATAAGAAAACTAAAGGGTACATGAAATTTCACACCAATGATAAAATATCGATACAAATTATACAAAAACATATTGAAGTTAAACAATAAAGACTGGTAAAATAAATCAGAGCGACTACACAATAATACACAGATGAAATAAAACATACCGAGTTTAAGTTCGGATTGCTTTCTGTAGCCGAATTCTCCATGATTCTCAATTGAATATGATTTTCACGATTTTCAACAGAATATGTAACCGGATTTAAGTTCTCCATGCTGTCTGTACAAATGATCCAAACACGTTAAGAAATTAAGAAAAGAATCAAAAGAAATTAACAAATTTTTGAAGGAAAAAAAACACTATTAATCCACCGTAAGATTTATAATATAAAATAAACATGTACTTGTTGTCATACTTGGTCAAAATGCAATATTTTTAGCATATGTTGTTGTGTACACAAAATCCTATATCAAAATCACTTATAACAACTTTGTTTAACACTCACACTCCAATTACCCAATAGATGGCTGCACGACAATGCTTCAATCAACTTATCCTTACTCGAATGCTGGCCCTCTTGATTTTAGATCATACATATGAAACACTTTCTCACTCACACCAATGAATCCCGCCTCCTTTGTCATAAGCTCATAAATCCTGAAAATTATTGCATTCATGTTCAAGCACATGATAAGCGAAAAAATCGATGAAATGGATTGAGAATAAGGTTTATGCATCGAACAAATCAGCAAACCTATATGAAAAATGGCAGAATAAACTAAATGAAAAAAATCACAGAGGAGATTTCTTCATCTTTAAACAATAAAAAAAATGTCGAATTAGTGCCATGGGAAAAAGACCAACCAATTGACACATAAAATTAAAATTAGAAAGCTCAGGTAATTTTTGTATCGAGAATTATATCAAATGAAAATCGATAAATTAAATATCGATAATCCAAAGTCAAAGACCGAAAAAAATCCTAAATCAATCATAATCCAAAATAATTCTTTGAAAATTTATAACTACTCAAATGAAGAATATGTAATATGAAAATAAAACTTATAATTTCAGATTAAATTTGAAGCCACATAGATACTAATTTTTGTTAAATGAATAGCCATACCAAGTCGGAGCAATAATAAAATGAACCTTCAGTTTGTTTGTCGTAATCAGGGCTCTTGTCCTCCTCGGCTTCTTCTTCCTTATCCATGCTTTTCTTTCGCATAACAATCAATCAATGCCTCTGACTTAACTCCTCGTAATCTACAATAGTAATTAAGACATTAAAAATTTGAATACACCTTAATAACCTTAAAAAGACAGATAAAAACATCAAACATAAACTTTGAAAAATAAAAAGAAATCACCAAAGAGAATAAATCCCAGTCATAAGATTAATTCTTATATAATTCAAAAGATAAGGTAAACTATATATATTACCAAAGAATAGTCTTATAAAATAAACACATGTAAAAATTACCAATGAAATGTTTGTTCAACTGCTCTTTAAGAGTTTCAGGCGTACCATTATTACATTAAATAAAGCATATCTTAAAAAAAATTAAATTTCTTTAATTATCATCTTCGTACATGTGGTTTTTCCATGAATTCAATATCATCAAATCTTTTACCAGTTGAAAATTTGTGAAAAAATGAAAACTAAAATTACAAATCCAAAATCAACATCTGTTTTGAAAATTCATGATCCAAAATCTGCACAACACATTAGAAATTCTTAAAACTAAATCATAATAAATTTATAAACCTTCATATACATATATATATATATATATATACACACACACATATATATATATATATATATATATATATATATATATATATATATATATATATATATATATATATATATTATAACCAACACCTACAAAAAAAAAGTAGGTAGATAAAAAAAATTAACAACCTAAAAATAAAAAATTAAAATAGCAAGACAATAAAAAACCATAGAACAAACAATATATACATTTTAAAATACAAATTTCAAAAATATAAATATAAAATGAACAATTAAAAAAATAGTTATTAATACATTCATCAATGAATAGGAGATACAGAGGTGATGAACAATCAATCCACAGATACTTGGGAACCATGACACTTCATGTGATCCACAAATAAAATAGATATATGCATTATTTGTCAAGTGCGAGTTAATCAAAAATATTTTTAGATCTTATCTTTATATCTCTAAATGAATAGCCCAAGATCTTGCACTAAACAATGTAATGAGTTGAATCATCATAGAGCCAACATTAAAAAGCTCTTGAGTCTCTCTCATTAAGGTCATGCATGACAGTTAATATGGCTTCCCTAGTTAATCTTAAATGAAGTTTCAGATTGACTTCATTTCTTTCAAATTGATAAAGCTTCAACATCAAACCCTCAAGAAAGATATTTTCTAAAACACAACATAATGAACTTGCAACAATAAATATTTGAAGAAGTCTACAAATGCCATCGTGTTAGAAGTGGCATCGAACAACATCATTTAAAAAGAAAAGGATAAAAGGCTGAGGCTGCAGAATCACATATAACCAATACGGTGATGGCTAAAGGCTCCTATGTATACTTTGAAGAAAAAATTAAACGTTGCAAACCAATAATTAATGAGCTTGAGATTAAATACGGAAGCTATGTCAGATAATAGGAATCTTACAAAACAATACATATTTGCCCAAGTTTAAACTTTACAAATTCATAGGGAACCTCTTCACCAACATCTTCACCCTTTAAGTTTATCCTTCCTTTAGGCATCTTAATCAGGTAAAATTATAAGGTCACCACAAAATAAGTTTACATTGGATATATTATTAAAACCCTTTTTTTGTTATTAATTAACTTAGTAAAATAAAGATGAAAAAGTAAATTGACAGTTCTTGAAAATTATACTTGTTTAGTTAGTCCCAAAATTGAGGGCCTCCAAAAATTCACAAAAGAAAAAACTAAAAAATTAGCGGATAATTAATTACTATTTTTCATAAATCTAAAACGTACAATAGATTAATTTCTCTTTGAAATTACCTTTATAGTTGTCAAATGATTTTTTAGTTCATGCAAAAAGGAGAGAAAAGGAAAATAAAAGATTAGCGAATGACATAAAAAAACTGAACAAATTGAACAATTAAGAAAATTGTTCAATTTTTTTTCATTAAGAAAATTAAGATACTGAATGAAATCAATGAAGAAAATACAAAGTGGATAAAATAATTGAGTTAATCATCCCCAAAAATCTAATATCAAAGAACACAAAATTAGGAATTAATTGAAGAAGAAAACGTAAATTTACCTTACAGAGCACCAAAATCTAAAACAATGGGGATTGAATAAATCTGTTGATCGATTATCCTAGCAAACATTATATAGAATAAGCATACAAAAGACTGGGCAGAAAAATTAAAAAAAAAAAGAACAATAAAAAAACTGAAAAAAATTCAGGCTTTATTTTCTTGAACGGTTTATGATCCATCAACGGGGAGTTCATTTTAAATAGAATTCATCCTCACCAATTCGCCGCCGACATGTGAACCAAGGCAGAACAAACGCAGGTCGAAGAATCTGACTTGGGAGCTGGTCAAATGGCCAAAGGAGAGGAAGATTGTTACTTGCAAATGGATATTTAAGAAGAAGGAAGAAACCACATCTGGTGAGGGTGTGAGATACAAGGCTCGACTAGTTGCAAGAGGGTTCACAGAAGGAGGGGGTTGACTATAATGATATATTCTCACCAGTGGTCAGACACACTTCCATTAGAGTGTTACTAGTAATGGTTGCACAATAGGATTTAGAACTTGAGCAATTGGATGTGAAGACAGCTTTTCTACATGAAATTCTCAAAGACGTTATCTACATGACTCAACCAGAGGGGTTCCAGGTTCTGGGGAAGGAAGATTATGTTTGCAAGTTGAAGAGGTCCTTATATGGGCTAAAGCAGTCTCCAAGGCAGTGGTATAAGAGGTTTGACAGTTACATGATCCAATTGGGATACAACAGGAGTCCACATGATTGTTGTGTGTATCACAACAAAGCAGATGATGGTTCTATGATCTATCTCGTTCTGTATGTGGATGATATGCTAATAGCTGCGAAGTCCATGTCTGATATTCAGAAGTTGAAGGATTTGCTCAGTGCTGAGTTCGATATGAAGGATTTGGGTGCTGCCAAGAAAATTCTGGGCATGGAGATATATAGGGAAAGAGAAAATAAGAAGCTCTTCGTGTCACAAAAGAGTTACCTTGAGAAGATCTTGTCTAGATTTGGCATGTCTACCGCCAAGCCTATTGATACCCCAAGTGCTACAAATATTCATTTATCCGCTGATTATATACCGAAGTTTGTAGTTGAGCAGAAATACATGTCTCGAGTCCCATACTCGAATGCAGTAGGGAGTTTGATGTATGCTATGGTCTGCACTAGACCCGATCTTGCACATGCTGTGAGTGTTGTCAACAGGTACATGGGACGATCTGGAAAGGAGTATTGACAAGCTGTGAAGATAATTTTTCGTTATCTTAAAGGTACGTCTGATGTTGGTCTCTTGTATGAAGGTGATGCTCATGGTTCTTTGACTGGTTACTCTGACTCTGACTATGTTGGAGATGTTGATAGTAGAAGATCTATGACTGGTTATGTCTTCACTCTTGGTGGTTCTGTTGTTAGTTGGAAGGCAACTCTACAGGCTACAGTTACTCTTTCGACAACTGAAGCAGAATATATGGCACTGACAAAAGCTGCTAAAGAGGAAATTTGGTTGAAAGGGTTTGTAGGTGATCTTGGTCTACATCATGATCAAGTTATTGTGTTTTATGACAGTCTGAGTGCAATTTGTTTGACCAAGGATCAGGTCCATCATAAGAGGACCAAACATATTGATGTGATGTATCATTTTCTGAGGAATGAGTAGAGAATCAAGGTGATGAAAGTAGGTAATGCTAATAAATATGCTGACATGTTCACCAAGCCGGTCCCACATAGCAAGTTTCGACATTGTTTGGACTTTCTAAACATCACAAGTTGTTAGTTGCCCAAGGAGGGCAGATCTGAGGCAGAAAGAAGGAGTCTGTTCATCTGCCATTGTAATGATGCATATGCAAAGGAAGATTCAAGTCAAGGTGGAGATTTGTTGATATGTCTTGAATCTCTCGCTTCGGCGTGTTGTACGGGGGTCTCGATGCCCGGTCAGCTAGTCGGGGGGTCAAGGAGGGGCGAAGTCCCTCTTGCTTGGGGGTCCGGGGGGCTGAGATGCCCCTGGCCCAAACGGTATTCAGTTTTAGGCCAACCCAACTTGATGTATTCTCTCAATACTATATATATGGTCTTTGAGATAGGAAATCTGTAACCCTAACCAGTTAATAAAATCTGTTCTTCTCTCTGTCCGTGAATGTAGCCAATTTGGTGAACCACGTAAATCTGTATTTTTTTTACGTTTTTTTTATTACTTTATAATCATATTCATTCATAACATCATCCTTATAAGAATGTTTAATTGAGACGGTCAAGGTTCGACCGTGTTCCTCTCCTTTATTCAATCTCATCCCCTCCCCCCCAGTAATTTAGAAATATTATTCTAAGCAACCAATAATTTGATAAATCAAATTGCGTAATTTATTGCATAAAATAGATTTATCTTAATAAAATAAAAGTAAAATTTAATTCACGCTCTGCTTCGTTCAAAATATTTTGTCGAGGAAAGACCAAAGACGGGAAAAAGAAAGAAAAAGATGATCGAAACCCCAAGTTTGTTCCGGTGTTGTGATAAAGGAATTAAGGAAAAACGCATTTAAGTCACGCAATACATGGCATTTTCCCTAACAACTACACCATTTAAATTATTTTTTTTCTAAATACCCTCGCAAGTCACAAACGTATTTGCACCGATAACATTTCTTCATTACATAGATCATCAAAGCGTAGAACGTGAGAAATGGGAAAACCTCGAGGGGCAGTTTGGGCAAAGCCATTTCTAATATTAGTAAAGCACTCAAACGTCACAACGACGTCGTATATGGAACTAGCTTGGCGTAGCCCAGTGGCCGACCCTTATGCCTACGTAGAGACGCAAAGAAAGATCCAAAAAAACTGTAGCGTAAGCGCCAAACCCCTCTCCTTCTCTCTCCTCACATCCAACGCTCCAAATTAACCCCGAGCCACCCCTTCACATCCTGTCCGTCCGTTTTTCAATATTTTCTCATAAATTTTTTTTTTTATTAGACTTTCGTCCTTTCCTTAGCTTAGGTGTAGTTTTGTTGTTGATTTCTAAGTTGCTGGTTGTTTAGGTTAGCCTTCCCTCCCTCCTCCTTTCTCTCTCTAAACTTTTCCTCAAAGTCACCATTGCAGAAATCCAATTTCGATTATTGTAATGTGTAAAATTTTATTTTCTCTTAATTGTTATTTTTTATATATCACCACATTTCTCTCTCTAAGACTAATTTTAGTGTGGTGAAGTTTAATTGGAATAAGGATTGATCGAGCGTCGCAGGACACAATGCTGGTGCCTCCGTGGCTGGAAAGACTGTTAGACACGAACTTCTTCAATGTCTGCCGGACTCACGCCGACGCCGCACGGAGCGAATGTAATATGTACTGCTTGGATTGTAATGTCGACGCCTTTTGCTTTTACTGCCGATCGTCCAGGCACAAAGACCATCAAGTTATTCAGGTTCAATACCGATTTAACCATTAATTTATTTTTACGTTTGCTTGTCTTGTAAATACATAGACGTTACAAAAATCCTTTTTTTGTTTTAATTAATTAATTTGATGGCAATAACAATTAATGTTTTAATATTTAGATAAGACGATCTTCGTATCATGATGTGGTGAGGGTTTCGGAGATTCAAAAGGTATTGGACATAAGTGGTGTGCAAACGTATGTAATAAACAGTGCGAGGGTTTTGTTTCTGAACGAGAGGCCTCAGCCTAAAGGTGGGAAAGCTGTTTCTCATGTCTGTGAAATTTGTGGGAGGAGCCTTTTGGACACGTTTCGTTTTTGTTCTTTGGGATGTAAGGTTAGTGGAAATTATTATTATTTTATTCTTATTATTTCTCTATTTCCATCTTTTCCGTTTCATGTGGAATACTGAATGTAATAGAGGATCTTAATTCATGGTTGTGTGTGATAGAGGGGTTTGTTTCTTGATTATTTAATCCTGCATGTTACGGAATAAATATATATTTTTAACTTTTATTATAATGAAATTAAGATGTGTTAATAGATGATTGATCATATTTCAATGCACATGATGATCATGACCCACATTTCATAAAACCATACATTTCCTATATCACCATCACTATTATATAAGTTGTAACCAAAACCAATTAATGATATACATGATGATCAACTTGTGTTATGTAATTGTAATCCCACCATGGAATTTTCATATATGGTCACACCCATATATTAGCCACCAATCATAAAATGCATCCTTTTCATCACATAACCAACTAATTGGCCATCATTATCATCTTTGTTTTTGTAATGTAACGTATGTTTCATTATCACCATTGCCATTACGTTTTGTGCTATTCCTTTCCCATAGTATAACTTTTGCTCAATTTTTTTTTTCCAATTATTAAAAATAAATTGGGACCGGGGTCTTTATATATTATTCAATATTATAGGTTGTAGGAATAAAGGGGAATGGGGATGCAAGCTTTACCTTAGATTCGAAGAATGATGAGGTTGTAAGAAGACAAAGAGGTGAAGGGGTATCAAGTAATATTATTATTTCGTCATCATCAACAAGAGAAGATGAAGAATTGCGTGAAGGCTCACAACAAGACATATACCCGCCCACGCCTCCTCCACCGCCTTCCAATGCAAGAAGAAGAAAAGGCATTCCCCA
The DNA here is from genome assembly GCA_014905375.1 of Phtheirospermum japonicum. Lineage (NCBI taxonomy): Eukaryota > Viridiplantae > Streptophyta > Magnoliopsida > Lamiales > Orobanchaceae > Phtheirospermum > Phtheirospermum japonicum. The sequence goes on from BMAC01000108.1 coordinate 222,553, forward strand.
AAGGGCACCTTTTAGGTCCTGAATTTAATTCATCTATCTAAATTAATTAATTTTAATCGTAATTATTAAGCCTTCTTTAGATATACAACTCATATTTTGGGTTCTTGTCCCCCTCTAAATAAATAATATTTTTAAAAAATAAATTATTAGTTTTAGGTAACATTTTATTGGGGGGAATTGGGGTGGGGGGGTCACAAGGGGCCAAACGAATACAAAACAAACTCTTTTGAGGAAAAGAGCAAATAATGCAGAATTGTTATATTTGTTGCAAGGTGTACATGTTAATTAAGAAATTTGTAAGTCTAAAGCAAGTCTTTGTGGAGTCCGTTTTATAGTTTTCATGGGTCCAGCAACCCACATGGGCCGTTTACATAAAGAAGAACATCTTTTAATTAGTTTAATACATGCAATGGGGGCAAATTCGACTTTCTGTATATGATTGTTACCTGGTTTGGTTTGGATAGCTAAATGAGATTCTTTCTTTTGATTACTGCTTTTGTATCTCATTTCTTTATCTGTTTTACTGTAACATTAGAAATTGTGAGGTTGGTTTTTATTTTAGTTATTAAAGAAGAGTATGAAAGATGTTAGGTTGTTTGTGACTGTAATTTGGTGGAGCCTAATAAGTAGGTAAAGTTGCTGGGAAGAGATTGGGTTTGGTCACATTAAATTTATTTCATAACATATACAGTAATATATATTTTTTCTTTAATTGATGAAACTTGTTGAAATATATTTCCGTCTGACTTTGCTTTTAAGCCCTTAACTTTGGGGCTAGAAGATTTAAAATGGAAAATTTCACAACCGTCTAATAAGAAACTTAATCGAATTCATTCCAAATTCCAACTTTATAAACTCACAACAAAGTTTGATATGCAATCTCATTTGGTAATTAATAGCTAATTCAGAATTCACATGCCATTTAAATATTCGTTCAATTAATATACTATTTGCTTTTCTTTTTTACCACAGCAAATTTCTTTAAGGGAGAAATTGATGGGAATCGACACCAAGCTACTAAGTCCAAAGTCGCAAATGGTTAATTAAGCGTGTTACAATCAATTATTAATAGTAAAAAAAATCATGTACACATATGTATCATACCTTCGCAAATGTTTCACATGATTTATTGAAATAAGTAACAGTTGAATTTAATTTCTTGATATAACGATAAGTTGGAAATATAGAACAATAAATATACTCCTTAACCAATTAGAAGCAATCGGTCAGGGATTAGGAATTCAAAGCTACAGATAAATTAGGTCACTGGTCCACTCTAATATTGTACACTAGATATAGGGTAGCTATGCCTAAATGTAAGTTAATATTGACTTGCTATCTGTCCTCGCCTTTAGTCATTTTTTTACTAGCTAACTACTATTATTACTACTACAAAAGGCAATTGTTTTGAATTAGCAATTACGAAAATATTATCATTGTCCAAAAAATATATAATGTCCTATTCACAGCATTCGAAAATCAAGTTATTTGGTCTTTCGACACTTATTAGTCTAGTTAGAATGTGGCCCAAATAATTTGATGGCCGCATTCCTCCTCACCCCCAACTCCCAACTCCACATGTGTTTTTGATGCATCCCAACCCACATGGATAGGTAGGCATCTGGGTCGGTTTGGTTTTTGGGTTGAATCCACGGATCCAAATGTTTGTCTTGATCTCAGTCGTTCACCTATTGGGATTTAATCACAAGCACTCACCCACCATATAAAACCCTCCCACACCCAAACCCTAGCAACAACCCAAGTTACTCTATTCTCTCTCTTGCCTAATGGTATGATCAATGGTGTTGCTACTGACGCTAATGAAGTTGAAAGTGGTGGTGATGAAACTACTCAACCAAACCATGCAGGGCCTGTCGTTGAAGGTCGTCCGAAAAGAGTTAATAAGAGAAGACCTGCTTGTTATGTGGATTAATTGCTATTTGAGTTTATTTTATTTTCTTTCCCGTATTTTTGCTTAAGTTATTTCTTATTTATACTAATTGGTATTATAGTTAGTTCGGAGTCTTTATTAGGGTAGGGACTATTTGTAACTTTTCTAGCCTATTTAAGGGTTAGGGTTTGATATCTTTTAATATCAAATTTCTCATTTTTCAAAAGACTGCATTTTTCGTGATCAAAAGCAAGGAGCTACCACGCGCTCGAAAGCGTGAATCCAAGACTATCTGCAGCAGATTGTTTCACCTAACTTTGTTGACACTCTCTATTCCTTCGTATTTATTCCTCTTGTGAGTTGGTCTCTCTGAGTGTGTTTAGGAGAGATATATGAGGGCTCAGTGAGTGGGGACCTTGATGGGTTTCATCACCGGCGAGGAGGGTCTAGGGTCTGGGATCGGAAAGGGGCTGTCCACAGTGATTGCTGGTGTTTCTAGCTGGTGGCAGCAACTGGTGGCGTGGGTTAAGCCGTACCGTGGAGATCGTTGAGGATGTTGGGTTTGCTGCGAGAAAAGGCAGATGGGTAGGTGATATGAGCCGAGATTGTCGCACCATTTTCTGTTTGTCAGCATCCAGTCCTGGCAAAGTAGCGCTGCCTCCGATCGACAATGCGACTTCACCGATGAATGTCACATCGTTTCAATCCTTGCTTTATTATTCGTCTTCTTTTGTTGATTGTCGTTGTGTCCACTTACAGGTACCAACGCTGGTTGTTCGTCAGACCTTTGTGCAACGAAAACTGTTGATGAACCAGAGCAATCGAGAGAACTGACAGACAACAGTGGTGCAACAGCGAGTTGAAGGTTTCAAATCGAGGCTTGCACGGGGTCCCAGCAGCAGAAGTGTGCTTGGAATATCGAGGCAGTTATTGGTTTGGGCCGTAAAGGAGAGCGATTTGACTTTGGGTTGCTATAGTAGGTTCGAGTCGAGTTTCATCGGATCGACAGATTGTAATGGTATGTAATAAGCTTAAAACTATTACTTGTACTTGCATTCACTTAAACGATTATCAACCACGGGAACTTTAATGGCTAGGCACACCTAACAGTGGTATCAGAGCGTCGCTAACCATCCGTCGCACCGGTGGATTAGGGTCCCTACGTAAGATCCCTCTTTGGTAAATTGGCATATCTTGACTCTATTTACTGCTTTCATAGTGTAAATACCAGTTATATCGATTTATGTGTTGAATCAAGTTGGTGGATCAATGTTAGTTCCTAGGCTAGCCATGAACGTGCCTTGTTTGCTTTGTGCTCATTGTTGTTTTTTCGTGACTGTTTCTTTGTGAATTGTTATTTCTAAGTTTTAACTGTGTATGTTGACGTGTGCATAATTTTTTAAAATTAGTGTGTTAGTTAAAAAACATCTTAGACCTCAATATTTAATTTAGCTCCACTTAACAGAAAAACTGATTTTGTCGTTTGGCAACAAAAAATAAAGGTGTTTTGATCCAACAAAACATCTTTAAAGCGATAATTTTTTTATGAATACGATGCAGTTATAAATCGTGAAATGGATGACTTTGCGTATTCTTCAATTATTTTATGTTTGTCTGATTCAGTCTTAAGAAAAGTTAGTAAATTAAAAATGGAAAAGATTTTTGGAAAAAAACTTAAGGAGGTATATACTGAGACTTCTTTGACGAGCAAGTTATTTTTACTGATTTTCTTTTTTCATTTTACTCTTGATTTGTCTAAAGACATTAATAAGGATTTAGATGAATTTACCAAGCTTGTACAAGACATAAAAAGACTGGTGATAAACATACTGATGATTTTTTACCTATTGTTTTGTTAAATATAATTTCTCACTCCTATTTCAATATGGGTTTTTCCATCAAGTGTGGTAAATATCAAATTAGAATTGAGACTGTGGTGATCAAGCGGCTAAAACAACCATGTTTGTTGAACTGGTAGAAGAATTGAACAATTGCACAATATGTGTGCGTGTGCGTAACAAAGAAAGCTATAATTATAGTCATCTTTAAACTGAAGAACATATCCCTTGAACAACCACTGTTCTTTGAGTCTTGACACAAATTTAAAGTTCAGCATATTCAATTCGAAGGTAACAAACAACAAACATGTCTGAGGAATCCATTATTTGATCACTCTAAAATGAAGAAAGAGAAGTATTAACCACATGATATTATTTGCCACCACGTCCTCACCTCACACACCATTCGCTCAATGCAAGGCATACGAGGTGGAGTGAGAGTGAGAGTGAGATTTTGGGGCAGCATAGATCTTGTTGTAAGCGGCCTCGCCGGTGAAATAGATGCCGAAGATGACAATGGTGATGCCGAGGCCGGGGGTGGCGTGGCGCCACTAGTTGGTCATCATGGGGTGCTTACGCCACTCGTCGATTCGTTGGAAAAACTCTTCTGTTGAACCCAGTGGCTTTGCCATTAACGCTGCTGCTAGCTGGTTGTCCCTGTTTGTTTCAGATCAGACTACTCTGGTGAATGTTTTAAAAAGTAAGTAATTAGATTTTAAAAATAATAGGAGTATCGAGTGTAATAGTTCTAGTGAGGTTAGTTTTGTTAGAGGAAGAAAATGAAATTGTATTCAAAATTCTTCCTATAGTCGAAATAACTAAAATTGTGGTAACGAGAAATGTAAGGGTAGAAGTAGGTCTAACTCTAGACCATAAAACCATAGGTTGTATAATTGTGGTGAACGTGGACATTACATGTCTAATTGCATTTTATTCGAAGAAAATCAACAAATTGATGATTATGCTGATTTGGTTTTTGGTTGTGAAAACTTGAGTGATTTTTATGTGTCGAGTGAAATATATGATATGCATGCTAACTTGAATTCGCATTCTAGTCTAAGTAGAAATGAATGGCTTGTTGATTCCGCTTTCTCATTTCATATGTCTCCTTATCAAAACTTGTTTTCAAACTACAAAAATGTGTACATGGTCATGTGTCTATGGCAAACGAAAGTTCATGTGAAGTTTTTGGGCATGGTGATGTCGTCTCAAATTTAATTATGATTATATGATAACTTTGAAAACTGTGAGATATGTGCCTGATCTATGCCATAATTTGATTTCTTGTTTTACATTAGAAAATGATGGTTTTGCGGGTAAATAGGGTAATGGTGGTATGGAGATTTTGAAAAGGTCCTTGGTTATTTTCAATGTTTCAAAAGGTAAAACTTGTATGTTTGTCTAACTGAGTCTTATTTGCATTTTTTTTTTAATATTGTCGTTGATGAAAATACTGATTTTTGGCATAAGTATTTAGGTCACATGAGTATAAGAGTCTTGAAATTTTGCAAAAAGATGACTATCTAGGTTGTGACAATTGGTCTTGTATGCCATTGTGTGATTTGTGCGTACATGTTAAACATTCTGTGAAGTTTCCGATTGCCCCCTCTCCTAAACAGTTTATTCCTTCTGAGAATCTTAAATGCATGCATGACATTGTGTGAGATCCATATTCTGGTCTCACTCATGGTGGAAATCGTTATTTCTTGTTTGTTGTTGATGATTTATCAAGACAAGTTTGGGTGGTATTATTGAAAAACTTGTCTCATGATTTTAAAAAGTTTAAAAGTTAGAAAATATATATTTAAAGTTAGATGGGAAAGAATTAGAACTTTGAAGACTTAAAGTGGTCTTGGTTTTATGATCAATTATTTGATAATTCGTGTGTTAATTATGGTATTTATAGACATAGAATTATTCCCGACACATCTCGGCATAACTGTGTTGTTGAGCATATGAGTAGGACTTTATTTGAAAAGTTGACGTGTATGTTATATAATGGTATTTCACCAAAAATTTTGAATACCAAAGGAACTTCAACTTCACCGTCTGCACCACCTTGACCATCATCATTTCGAGCAAATTTATTCTTTTCATGGACACATGGTCTTCAAAATAGTATGAATTAAAAGTTGAAGTCTCTTCAACAAGATATGCATTTGCCATCGAGACTTCGATGATCACCTTATTCTTCACTTTGTTCTTTAGTTTAAGAAGATACCTCCTGAATGAATACATCCACATGTATTGTACAGGGCCAACAATTCTTGCTTCATATGGTAAGTGAACAAGCAGATACACCATGGAATCGAAAAGACTGGGATGATTCTTTCAAGTTGGCTAAATATTAGAGGAATATCACATTCTAGATGACTCATATCTTCAGTACTAATGACTATTGAAGTAAGGCCTTTCAATAACAAGCTCAATCCAGTGAGAGCCTTCCACACATGTCGGGGAAGCATTTCATAAAAGAAAATTAGTATCAACCTTTGCATGAATATGTGACAGTTATGAATTTTCATCCCAATTAATCACAGTCCCTTCATGTCAACAAAATACCCCAAGTTTGATGTGTACCCATCTAGAAATTGAAGAGCATTTACCCATTCACACAAGGCAGTTTTTGACGACTTGTCAAGTGTTAACAAGTTTTAGGATACTTTCCTAAGGCATCATGCATCAACTCAGTATGGCTACAATAATCATTAACTCATCCATGTGACTTTGAAGTGTCCTTTACCTTCCCTTTGGCACTCATCACTGTGTTGAACATATTATTATCGAATACATTTTTTCTATGCATATACTATCTAGATTATGTTTATGTTCCAATATGGAAAATTCCAAAAGATGTTTCGTTTCTTCCAATCAGAAATTTGTTAATGTTTGTTGCATCTGGATTAGTGGCTTGTAGAAGACCTAATATGTCCATCACTAGCATCCTCTCTGTAGTAGACGCTAGAGCGGTGCACCAATGGGTTGAGTAATGGGGGTGGTGGTCTGGAGACAACATTCATCAGTGGTGGGCACTGCAATGAGGAGACAGTCATCATCGATGGGCGAAGGAGTCTGAAAATGATGGATTGAGGCGGTGTTCAGAGTGGTGGTGGAAGTGGGTTAAGTAGTTCGGATGGTGGTATTCTAGATAGAGTTGTCATCGGTGGTGGTCACTACAGTATGGAGACATCGGTCGCCGGTGGGTGGAGGAGGCTGGTGGCAGTGGATCGAGGCGGTGTCCGGAGCAACGACGACAAATAGAAATAGAGAAGGAATGCGAAGATGCTCAATGAAGGAAATGGGGATGTTGTTGCCCTAATTTCCATTTATATGCATGTTACCGAGGACTGCGATCCTTTAGTATTTATAGAAATTTACCAAGTGATGTAATTTTTTTAAAAATAATATTAATTTAGGACATTTTAATTATTATTTTTACATAAATATGTATTTCACTAAATAAATATAATAGATAGTTAGGATATTTATCATTTCTTGTGTGTGTGTTTTATCTTTAAAAACTCAAATTTATATTGCACTAAATAAAAATAATTTGGATAATTATCTTTAGGATATTAATTATTTGGTTTGTTTGTATGTGCATTTTTGTAAATTTAAATAGTGTAAATACAACTTTGTTCAAGAAATTTGTTAATATATATTTTAATTCGATTAAAATATCAATGAACCTAATATCCCTCGATAAATACCCTGTGAATCCACATCACTCGGTATGTTTTGACTGTAAACGACATTGATTTGGGGTATCCAAGATGAAACAGAGTCGTTTATGCATTGATAATACCGAGGGGGTTGATGCCCCTCGGCAATTATTGAGAGACATTAGGACCCTCAGTATTTTTATTTTTATAATATTAATTTATGTTATATCAATTATTTTTTGTAAATAAAATTTTTTATGGACAGTTATTTTTGGGATACTAATTATTTGGTATGTGTGTGTTTATCTTTGTAAATAAAATTAAATTTGTACTGCACTAAATACAAATAATCTGGGTAGTTATTTTGTAAAATATTAATTTTGGTGTGTGTCTAATTTTTTTTGGTGCGTCTGTGTATTTTTTTTAATTACGAATTTGGTTGAAATACAAAGTTTTTCAAGAAATTTGTTAATATTATTTTATTCGATTAAGATACCGAGGAACCTAATATCCCTCACTCAGTGTGTTTAGACTGTAAACTATGTCGTTTTTGGGTTATCCAGGATGAAGTGGTGTCATTTGATGCATTAATAATACCGAGGGAGTTGATGTCCCTTGATAATTAACGAGAGATATTAGGCCCCTCAATATTTTTAATTTTATTTAAAATATTAATTTAGGAGTAAAAACTTGTATTTCACTAAATACAAGTAAAATGAGTAATTACTTATAGGATATTAATTATTTGGTGTGTGGTGTTTGTATTTCTTGGTGTATATGTGTCTTTTGTAAATACAAATTTGTTCAATATATTTGTTAATATTTTTTTTAAAACTCGATTAAAATACCGAGGGATCTCAATATCCCTTAGTATTTTCATGGAATTTAGTTTTTTTTTTAAATCCATATCGTAACATATCGAGAAAAGACATCCCTCGGCCAATCAATCTCTCAGTAAGTCCTCGACATTTTCCTAGGTGATTACGGCTATCAAATGGAATCAATATATTGAGAGATTCACTAATGGACCAATTATCGAGGGAGTTTTCCCTTGGTAAAACTTTCGATAATCAAATCCCTTGTTAACTCCCTCTGTGATTACTGAGTAAATGAGTTCCTTGGTACAATCCCTCGTTAATTCACTATGTTTTTGTAGTGTATATTCACGCATGAATATTTTTAAATTAACCATCATAAAGATACTAACAATACTTTTAATCTTTTTATCGAACAATATTAATTGACTTAGATTTAATCAATTTGCTTGCTTGTTATTATATAATTTCATATGTGAAAACCATTGTCCAATTGGATATATAATTCTGATAGAATAACTAGGGTTGCAAATGAGCTTAGGTACTCTTGAACTATTCAGCTTGGCTAGCTCAAACATTACAAAAAAAAAAAAAAAAAAGAGGGAAATTCCGACAGTATTCTTCGATGGGCGACAACACCGACGAATTATCGTTCACCGCTAGCCGTCGCCGCCATACATAAGTGAGCTACTTATTTTTTATATTTATTAGTTATTTTCATTTTATTTATTTTTAAATATATATATTTATTTTGATTGTTGAATTGAGTTTCGATTTAGGGTTATTTGAGTCTTATTTCAAAAATTAGGTTTAATTTTGTGTATTTTTAAAATTAATTTGAATATTGGGGTTCAGTTATAATTAATTAAATAATTAGGGTTTATTTCGAATATTAGGTATAATTTTAGGTTTGATTAGCATTTAATTTGAAATTAGGGTATGATTTTAGTTAATAAAATAATTAAGATTTATTTCAAAAGTCAGGTTTAGTTTTGGGATTATTTAAAATTTCTTTAAAATTAGGGTTTGATTACAATTAATTAGATAATTGGGACTTGTTTTGTAAAGCAGGGTTAGTTTTGGTATAATTAGTAATTATTTTAAAAATTATGGTTGAAAAGTAATTAATTAGATTATTAGGGTTGATTTCAAAATTTGAGTTGGTTTCGGTTCAATAGATAATAAGGGTTACTTCAAAATTAGAGTTAGTTTAGGGTTCAATTGTAAATACTTAGTTAATTAGGATTATTTTCAAAAATTAAGATTAATTTAAAGGTTAGTTTTGAAATATCTCGAATTATATTAGAGGTTATAAATATTTGTATAAGTATTTGTGTGGGGATTGGACGTTGGTTTTGTGATCTGTTGGTGTTGTAGTGCGGTGATGATGTGGTGTACGGTGCTGGCCAGAAGGCTTTGTCCTTTCAATAAGAATTATAAAAACTTTCAAAATGTGGTGTTGGTTTCACAAAGTTTTAAATGTGGTGGTGGTTTTGAAAGGACGCGGTGATCGGTGAATTTGTGCATAATACAGGTTTTAAATTATGGAGAATATATACATATTGTGATTGGTTGGTGTTATAGTGACGTCGGTGATGATATGGTGTACGGATCCATCCACGAGGTTTTATCACTCTATAATAATGAATTTTGATTTTTTTTTCAAAATGTGGTGGTGGTTTTAAAAATTCTTAAATTGTGCGTGGTGGTGGTTTTGAAATGATATGATCATCAGTAATGTTGTGTTGAATACATACGTACATACATACATCCCCATTTTTCATTTACGTCGTAATTTTGCCGAGGGCGCGAGGGGTATGTCTCGGCGTCGTGGAACCAGCGAGGGTTGGGCGTCGATCTATTTTTTTTTTTTTTTTTTTTGATTT
>BMAC01000108.1:233717-245557 GCA_014905375.1 Phtheirospermum japonicum
AAACAAAACCCAAGAAATTACGAACGGGGCGGAGAGGGGTGCATCTCGTAGTCGTGGAACCACGAGGGTCGGGCGTCGATCGTTTAGCACGCGTTTTCTTTATTTTTTTCGATTTAAATGAAAAATGGAAAAAAAACCGAAAAAATAGAAAAAATATTTTTTACTAATTTCTCTATTTTTTCGAGTTTTTTTTCCATTTTTTTATTTTAAATTGAAAAAAAAATAGAAATCGCGTGCTAAACGATCGACGCCCGACCCTCGTGGTTCCACGATACCGAGACGCACCCCTCCCCGCCCCTTTCATAATTTCTTGGGTTTTGTTTATATTTTTTACTAATTTTTCTAATTTTGTTTTCCATTTTCTTCTTTTTTATTATTTTTAAATATCTCAAAAAACCGAGAGAAGGCTGAGTCCCTCGGTTTGGAACCGAGGGAAAAGTAAACCCTTGGTTTATTTTCAATTTTTTTAAAAATTAGAAAATTGAGGGATTAGTATTCCCTCGGAAAAAACCGAGGGTTTCTCCGGTCCCTCGGTTTTATTCCGAGGGAAATCACTCCCCTCAGTTTTTGTAATTTTATAAAAAATAAATATAATAATATTCCGAGGGAAATTTTTTCCCCTCGGTTTTTCCGAGGGCTATTTTCCCTTGGAATAATGCCCTCAGAAATCCTTCGGTAATTATGGGGGCAAATATTGACGCCATATTTTCGAGGGAAAATATTTTCCTCGGAAAAAACCGAGGGATATTGTAGTCCCTCGGTTTTTCCCTCGGAAAGTTGCTGTTTTTTAGTAGTGTATATATATATATGTGTGTGTGTGTGTGTGTGTGCGCGCGCGTGTGTGTATGTATGTATGTATGTATGTATGTATGTTTTGAATTATGAATTTCAATGTTGTGTAACGTGTTAAATTATTGAATATTATGGTTCACAAACCAACAAATTCTATTGGTAATCCATTGAGTATCAATTATTTCTTCACCCAAACAACTTATTTTAGACCCGTTTTAAATTTTGTATTAAATAGAGAGTTTAATACTAATTCTGGATTGTCCACTTATTTGGATAGTTTGAGAATGTGATTATCTTGCACGTATATGTTTTATGGACTTTGGAATTCTAGTTTCTATCTCTCATTTGTTCTTGGGTGTAATATATATGTGTGTACTTAGAAAACAAAGGGGAGGTGCTGCCAAAATCTTAGGGTGTCATAATACATACTAAGATAGTTTTTAATAACTTAAGATCACATTCTTGAATGGGATAGGACCCTTACCAAAAATCCAATCGTTATACATCGGCACCCTCATACCGCTCCCTTATCTAACCCTAATTATGAAATTATAAAATGAGTTTTGATCATAGTTGGATGTAGAAATGGAGGATGGATGATTATTTATCTAAATTGTTAATGGAAGGAGTTGAGAGTTTCATTCAACTTGCACTCACACATCTTGGAATGAAGTACGGGGAAAAATTGAAGTGTCCTTATAGTAATACAAAATGTATGAATCGTAGTAACCATGATATCAACGGGATCAGTTACTTAGTTAACAATAGATTTATGCCATATTACTATAGATTAGAGAGAAAGTGTTAAACAGAATAAAAATGACAAGAGCTAAATAAAAACTAAAAGAAAGAAAAACGAGAGAAAGTACAACCTAAAACCCGCTATAATACATAAATCAAAATTTAAAAACAAACAAAAATCACACACAAATATGTACAAATCAACTCCCCCACACTTAGGTTTTTGCTTGTCCACAATCAAAACTGAGCCTAGACATAGACAAGAAAAAACCTAGCCACCCGAGGAACTAACAACTAATGAATTCAAATGATTCAAGGAGTTAATGCATTAAATCAATTAGAAATTCAACTAAAAGGATGACACGATACATTAAAATAAGAAGTTTAGAATTCCTTCCAAATGCCTAAAAGTAATGTGTTTCCCTTCATGTACGTCCCCTATCCATGCCTCGGCGAAGATCTATTCACGCTCAAACTACTAAGTCGGCACCCAACTAGCCCAATCATCTATACACCTCTGTAACAATAAAACCTAAAAGGTAAAAATAAAAATACGTACAAGGGTTTCACGACTTATTATATATACTTCATTTTTACAAGGATTTCTGTACCATTTCTTCTTCTTCTTTTTATTTGTATATTTCTGTTTTTCTTTCTTTTTTATAAAGGTGAGATAGTAGACGAGTACAATATTTAAAAAATGAAAGGGAGAGTTCATTGACTCCAATCTCACGTTGTTAAATGGAACTCATAATATTTTTATGATAAGCACATGGAGTTTTTAATGTCTCCAAAAATAAATGAATATTTACAAAAATTCCTTTAGAGGGCATTTGAAAATGGGGCTAGTAGAGAGTATTCTACTCTTGGAATGAAACACGAATACAATAATGATCAAAACACTTCATACCCCAAAATTACACTAATGTCGAACGAAAGTCAAAATAACCTAACCAAAGCATTTGCCACGTCACTTCGTCAAGGTTCTAGCCAATATCAATACACATGACTCAAATCATATACACTCAAGCATACAAAGAATTTACTAATCAAGGACAAACACCCCCCCCCCACCCCACCCCCGCACACACACACACACTTAAACCATACAATGTCCACATCGCATATTGAAAGTTAAAGTACGGTAAAAGGGAAGAGTGAGAGAAACGTCTCTATAGTCATGCTCGTGATAATGAGTAGAGTGTCAAGTGACATCCAACAGGTGGTGAAGTCAAGAGGAGCCTATAAAAAAACAAAAACACAAACACACAAGATAAACAAAAACCACTTTTTCTAATATTTCGGTGGGAGGATCACCGTCGAGATCCATCTTCGGATGGGAATTGGTTGCTTGAGAGGGAGATTCTTGGCTGATACGCTCTTCGAGATGGGAAAGGTGAGGTCTTAACTTCTGAAATCTTTGACAATTGCTTTCTTGATTATTGTTATTTTTCTTGTCACTGAGTTGGAGCTTCTCGAAAATTCTCATTTGGAAATCCTGATTCTCCTCAAAAAATCGTTCCTAATCGTGGGCCGAACCGGTTTGTGGAACTTCTTCCTCGTTTCCTTCGGCATGTCGAGATGAAGATCCACCTTACCCGAGGTCTCGAGTGCGAGTCGACGATGACGTGCCATGTTTAGCCATCGGGAGATTAGAGACCTCAAAAGCCGGTGACCCGTGTCAGCCGAATTGTACTCAAATTGACAGGCATTTCTGGTTATAAACGGGATGAAGGAAAAGCAGCGGTGTTTTGTTTCCTGGCTTCTTCTCCCTGATATTATAAATTTCATTCAAGAGAAGAGGGAATAGACAAGGCTGGCGACAGTTAAGTAGGCATCACGGCACGTAAAGCTCCAACTTAGTCGCATTGGTTGCCTCTTGTTTGCAAAGCACCAAAAGGGCGAAGATTTTATAGGCGACGTAAATTGCGTCATGTTCAATCCTCGTAATCGGGTATCAATTGCATAAGCCCGTATTATCCCCCATTAATTTTGCCCAAAAGTGGTGACGTTAAACTCGTCGTCTTGTGGTATTGGATAAACGTCATTGCTATACGACCCGAAAACTTCTTTAAAAAGACTCTCGTTCCCTCGAACTTTGTTGCCACGAAGTCGGAAAGTGAACATCATATCGACAAAGACGATCAACGTTCAAGAAACTCAAGTACGAGTTCGCAATATTTGGGAAGTTCCATCTGGACAAACGTTGTGCACCCGAGTCCCTCGATATATAGCAGGACGTTCTCATGATGTTCTAAGCCATCTCGAGCCCGCTCCTCAACATTGTCAAGATCGATTACTCAATGCGTCCCAAAACCCCAAGCTTTGATTGTTGCGAAAACTGTCACCTCTTCTTTTGAGTAAATATATAATGAGACATCGTATTTGCCCAAAATGTCTTTCCTTTTTCCGCCCGAGACATAATGAAATAATATCGAAGCGAATGTGGGTCGAAAAAGAAGAAATTTTAAAGTGTGAGCTCTTTGGGGGAATTTTGTCGAACACTTGGTGTGCGAGTTTTTCAAATAGAGAATCTTGAGAGAATATGAACAAATGACACTCCAACCTAACCAACCAATTGAATGCAACAAACAACGATTAAGTTTCAACGAAGTACCTCAGATTTTGATTAAAAAGATGTAAATGTCAGATACTATTTTCTTTTTGTAGAAGAAAGAAGAGGGAAATGGTGACCGAGAATATGAAGAATGTTGCAAGTCCCCAAAATTTGTGGATCGTGGTCAGAGAATCACCAGAAAACAAGTGAATTTTTGAAAAAATGAACAAGGAGCAAGAGATAAAAAGGTTGATTTTTGCTTGGAGGATGAAAGAAAATGAGGGGAATGAGGGGAAGGGTTAGTTTAAATAGACCAGGGTGGGTCGGGCTGGAAGTGAACAAGTCGGGTAAGAAATCCAGATTCTAGAGTCAGCGCACGTGCTGGGTCTGGGTCGGCATTGATGACCCCATCGATCGATGGTCTATAGACGGTTGGGACATAGGGTTTCGTCGACTTAGGCATCGATAGACGACCTGATGATGATCGGGATAGAGAGTTTCATCGACCTAGGCATCGATCATCAGCCTGTCAACGATCGGGACAAAGAGTTTCGTTGACCTAGGCATTGATTGATGACTTGTTAATGGGTTTGACAGAGAGTTCCATCAACAATGGCGTCGATTGTTAGTCGACTGACGCCTGCATCTGGCGCTTGTTCAACTCATGTCATTGCGCTCGTCGATTGATGGTGCCCCATCGTGCCTTGTTTTTTGATCACTTAACCACCATTTTTCGAGCAGAACTCCAGAAATTTTTGAAAATATTTTTGGAGGTGAAAAATTAACCTTCTTTCTCAGACGTGAATTTTCCATCTACACAGATAAGAGGAAAACAACCGAAAGAGAGCAGAACAAAGCAAAACACAACAAAAACAAGAATAAAAAAAAGTTAGAGAATAAATACACAGTAATTTCAAATAAGGATACGAAATGCTTGGGTTACCTTACAAGAAGCGTTTTTTAACATCCCTAGCTTGATGACTCGCGTCGTCTAAGCGATAGGTGGGTTTTTTTAGAGTTTCGGACTTGGACATCCCGAGTCAATCTCGATCCTTGAGATATGGTTTGACATAATGGCCGTTAACTTGAGAATGTTCTTGGGTCTTTTCGTTAACTAGTTTTACCATACCGTATGTCATAGCATCTTCGACCAAGAATGGTACACTCCATCGTGACTTGAGATTCCCATGGAATGAAAGGAGGCAAATGTTATAGAGTAAGACTTGCATTCCGAACTTGAGATCTTTAGCGATGAGCTTCTTATCGTGTTGAAGCTTCACTTTCCTCTTGTATATTTTGACATTTTCATAGGTATCATCTCTTATCTCATCAATCTCTTCAAGTTGTAGCCCCTGAACATTCATGTCTTATGCCAAATCGAAATTTACGACTCATAGAGCCCAATAGGCTCGGTGCTTCAACTTGACCGGAAGGTGACACGCCTTGCAATATACCAGTCGATAAGGGCTAATTCCTAAAACAGTCTTGTATGCTGTTCTATATGCCCAAAGAGGGTCTCTAATCTTAGTCGACCAATCATTCTAGCTCGGTTAGATGGTTTTCTCGAGGATGGCTTTGATCTGTTTGTTGCTCGTTGTTTTGCATGTAATTGTTGTGTTTTTCCTAGTATTTCTAGTTAGGGTTTAGTGTTGTTTTTAGTTGTTATTTCTAGTTCTTAGGTCATTTTCTTGTTTATTTGCTTTTTGACATAAAATGTACGAAGTGTGAGGTGTTTGTGCTATTTTTGAGTTTTTAAGTTTGAGTTCTTGTTTTATAGGCGGCTAAAACGATTATATTCACTCGGCGGGCGTTTTGGACAAAAAAAATGAGAAATTCGAGCCGAAAGCATCCAAGATCGACTTAAAAGCACCAAATCGATTGCCAAATCGACTGGTGGTCGATCGACTGGACACGGATCGACTGAAGGAGCTCCAAATCGACTGCCAGGCAGTAGCCAACATCTTTCAAGCAGAGAAGTCGATCGACTGCCCTGCAGTCGATCGATAACCCCTGCAGTCGATCGACTACAACACTGAGGGCTGCAGATATTTTGGTGTTTTTGATATTTTTGCCCCTACAAACAACTATATAAAGCCCACACCTTGCACCATTTAAGAGATAACTCCCCTCCCAACCCTAACTTGGGTTTGGGATCAAAACTACTCTTAAGCTATTGAATATTTTTTCCTTAGGTTTTAGATTCAATTTCAAGCTTTGATGTAATTTCTTTTCCTAGTTTTAGATTTACTTTCATGCTTGGCCTTGGGTTTGTAAGCCTAAGAAGAATCCAAATACTTCTTTGGATTATTACTTTTGATTACAATTACATTCAAGATTTGTTTCATTTCTAAATTCAAGTAAGTTTTCTTTTCAATTTAATGTTTTATGCTTTAATTCCATGTTTTTTTCTTCATTTCCATGCTTGTTCTTCATGTTATGCCTTTTGCCTTAGCACCTTGATTTCTTATTACATTTTAAGAATTGGATATGGAATCTAGATGAGTGACACATCTAGATCATAGATCAAGTCTTAGATTGTCTTGATTTTGAGATTTTCATAGGCTTTATTAGCAATATCTTCATGCATAGTTTTAGGTTAAATCTTAGATCTAGGTTTTGTTGCTTGTTATTTTCCTTAAAGTTTTGAATTTCTCGTCAATTTCCATTTCTCTTTCCATTCATGCTTTCAATTTTTGCTTATTTTCATTATTTAGGATTTTATGCATAGTTGTACCTTGTGCATGCATGCTTGTACTTGGTGAAACATTGCATTTTCTTGCTTATTTTCATTATTTCTTTGCATTTCCATTTTGAGGCATACGACGAGGCATTCTACCAACATGAAATTTCAATTCCTAGGATAGTTTAGTTAGTTTATTTTCTTTATTTTCATTTTCCTTTTATTTTCAAAGATTGAAACACATTGAATTCTACAAACGAATCGATTTCTGGTAATACCGAGCCATGAACCCATTGATATACTTTCAACACCACTAAAGCTCTTATAACAAAATGGCGCCGTTATGACTCGTCTTGGTTAAGGCTTTCGATTTAATTGTTATTTCTTGGTGTTTTTAGCTTGCTTTGTTATTTGACGTTTTTGTTAAGTATGTTAGGTACGTATAGCTTTGGTGGATACATTCCCGACATGGGAGGGCATGGTTCAAACCATGTCAGGAATGAGATGATGTATAATGGCCTTGGCAACGTGGGAGGGCATGGTGCAAACCACGCTGCCAATGGTGGATATGGATATGGGCAACCCGGCATGGGAGGGCATGGTGCAAACCTTGTCGGGTTTAATGGTTTCTCGGGCATAAATGGTTCCTTGGGTTGTTATGGAGCTCCGAATTTCTATCTAAACGTGCAAGCCCCGATTTTCATTCTGTATGGCTATGGTTCTCCTCAATATTTTCCTAATATGCCGAGCCCAAACCCTGGCCCGTATGGAGTCCCCCCCATTTATAATGTTAATCCTATGCCGAATATGTATCCGAGTGGAACTGTGGGTGGTGGAAATCTGAATCCCGGCCCGTATGGTGATTCTCGTACTTCCAATTTCAATCATGCCCCAGTTGGTGCCACCAATAGTGTCCCTAAGAACGATCTATATTGGATGTTTAGCTCCAATATCGCAAGTGGCTCCCCCGATCCGAACTACGGGGGATGTTAACAAACCTTTTTTGGGATGTGCATGGTGTGAACTGTGTGGTCATGATACCAAATCTTTCCCTTCATTCTCCTCGTTCAATATGCTGATGCCTCTTTCGGAGAACGTGTATGGGGGTCATGGACATCATGTGGGACCCGATTGTGCTATGCCATCTTTTGCTCCACCGCCGACTCATAATCCGGTTGTTACTCCTCATGTGGTCCCTTGTCATTCCAAAATCCCGGTGATTGCTCCTACCCTACCTCCCGAGCCAAAGACTTCTCAAGAAATGTACTCTTGTGCTAATGACATGAACATGGATTTATCCTCTAAGGAGCTTGAGTTGATAAAGAAGATAGCGGATATGAAGTCTCGACTTGCTACGTTATCTAGCCCGAGCCCACCATCTCCTTATAAATCTCTTGTTACTCCTCACGTGGGCCCACTTATCTAGGTGAATGATCCTACCCCACCCTCCAATCCGAACCTCATGCAATCTTTCCCCATAGTGTCGGACTCGCCCGATACTATCCTCGATAAGTGTGGGGTGGTTTCTAATACGGTTGTCTCGCCGTCGGAAGAGGACATGGGTTTATTTTTAGATGTTTTTACCTCTCTTGACTCTTTACCTTTTACTTCAAAAGAGTCTTGCGAAGAATAGGTATATATGGACTTCATCAAGGCCACGTTCGAACGATTTTATATGGAGTAAAGGAGCCTTGAGGAGGAGGTTAGCCCGGATGTCAATATTGAGGATCGTTTTGAGGATGATGAGCCCCTTATTCTTAAAGATGAGTTTGTTATGCCTCTATGTGCCCCCGATTTATGTGTAGACATTTAACGATGTGTCGTTGAGGGCAACAACGACTTTTTAGAGGGGGAGGTAGGGGTTATTGGTGACAGGATTGGAGAATTTGAAGATTTTATTGGGATGGAGATTGTTGATGATGGGTTGGGAGTTGATTCCATCGAGAAGCTTGAAGATTTTCTTGGGGTGGAAATTTTTGATGCTAAGATTGAAGAGTACCATGAAGGGATCAGTGATTTGTTCGAGCTAACGCATACTTATTTGGAGGAAGAGGAGAGCAAACCGATTACCATCTTAGAAAATTCGAACCGAGGTGAAGAAGAGAGGACGGGTACAGTGATTGATGTTCTTAAGAATGTTATTGATTGGAGACCCAGAGTGGTTGAGGGAGTTAGCTCTTTGAATTCGAGTCTTGAAGATATGGTGAGATCCGGGATGTGGAGGTTGTTATTGGAGGGCTTGATGTTCGTGATGTCCAAAAGCGAGTGGGTGAAGCCCATTGACTTGGTGCCCAAGACGAGTGGCTTATTAGTTCTTGAGGATAATGAAGGAGGTTTATTGGCCACGAGGGCTACAATGGGTTGGATGACGTTGATCGATTCTAAGAAGTTTAGGCTACCAAGAGAGATCATTTCCCTTCCCCATTTTTCGATAAAAGATTGAACAAGCTAGCCGGCCATTACTCCTTTTGTTTTTGGGATGAGTCGTCGGGCCAATTCAAAACCACCATTCCACCCGAGGACCTAGCCGAGACGAGCTTCAAATGCCCGTTTACTCTTTGGCGGATTTTATATGAGCTATGCAATGCGCCAAAGACGTTCCAAAGAGTGGATCCTCCCGACAAGGAGGAGATTGTGTTGGTGGACCCTCCCGTTATCTTTCCACCTTGACCAAAAGGGAGTACGTCGAGCTAATGACGTAAAACAAGCGCTTCTTGGGAGGCAACCCAAGTTCTTCTCGTTTATTTCTTTTATTTTCTTTCTTCCTTCTTAAAATGAAAATCGAAAAACATTTGAAAAATTGAAAACTAAAAAAAATATATTTTGGAGTTGTCTTTTGGTTCTTTTTGGTCTTTAGTTTCATTTTGTTTGGGTTTATGTACATATTTTCTCGTGTTTTTGAATTTTATGTGATTTTCTTTTCTAGGTTTGGTTTTTCGACTTCAACCTTGGGCGATTGGATAAGCGAGTAGCGTTCATGAAGCCGGAAGAT
Organism: Phtheirospermum japonicum; assembly: GCA_014905375.1. NCBI lineage: Eukaryota > Viridiplantae > Streptophyta > Magnoliopsida > Lamiales > Orobanchaceae > Phtheirospermum > Phtheirospermum japonicum. The sequence goes on from BMAC01000108.1 coordinate 243,480, forward strand.
ACTAGCCATGCTCGATTTTCGCTCGGATTGCTTAGATGCTTAGGTGGACCCCACCGAGATCGACTAAACTCGCTCGGTTGAGGAAGTTTCTATTCACCCTCCTTTTACTTGATTTTCATTAAAATGCGATAAGGGTATTGCATGGTTTAAGTGTGGGGTGGGTAGGTTGTTAGGGTCCGGGTGTCAAAAAGCATATTTTGTTTTTCTTAACTCGAGCCTTGGCGAAGTGACGCTTACTATTTGCGCATTTATATGGTTGAGTCGATTTTCGTGTCATTTGTATATTTATTACATCGTTGAACAACCCCACGTACTTGGAAGTTTGAATAGTTTACTTGTCGGGTTTTTGCATGTTTATGGCCTCTTGTGTGAGGGGTTGAGTTTTTGTGCTTCGTCCAAAACCCGCCTATATATATATAATCAACATTTTCTCGTGAAAAGTTTGCAAAGCTCTAAAATCTCTTTTGATTTTACTCCCAAATTCGGTGCAAACTAGTGAGTAGCCTTGTGTGATTTTTCGGCTTGCTTGCATTTTTATGGAAATTGCATTAAGGAGGTTTGACTTTGCTCGTACATGATTGAATTCAAAAATGTCCTTGAGGCACATATATCATCCTTTTTCTGGCCATATCCATATATTTAAGCTACTTTAAAAATCCCAAATGAGCTCCTTAGAGCCTTTATCCCGTTTCTTGTTAGCCGAGCTCGATTTTAGCTCTTGTATCTTCGTAATTTGTGAGGTGGGAGAGTAATACGGGCAATGCTTGACGATATCGAGTCTATGTTGGTACTACCTTCATATAAATAAGGATAATCACAATGATTTTTCTCTTTACATAATGTTCATTGCATGTGCATTCTCGATTCTTTTCGTTGTTCGAGGACGAACAAATCGATAAGTGTGGGGTAGTTGTTATGCATGTAATTGTTGTGTTTTTCCTAGTATTTCTAGTTAGGGTTTAGCATAGTTTTTAGTCATTTTGAGTCGTTATTTCTAGTTCTTAGGTCATGTTGTAATTTGATTAAATTGTATGGAATTGTAATATTATTTGAGAGTTATGATGTATTTGTTAGCAGAAATGCTTGAAGAAGAAGAAAGTGATAAGGGTAGGAGAGAGAGTAGAGAGACTGGAGAGAGAGATTAGGAAGAAAATTGTAATTTTTCATTCTACCGAATACAATTTGTGGCATCCCGTTTAATAGGGAAAGTTGGGACCACAATTAGTTACATCTCCTCTAATTAACATGCTAGAAGACAAGAATGTAAAATAAATATCTAGCCTTGCATATTGGGCCTATAATCCAACTAATTAATTGTCAAGCCCGTTATCAATTCTGGCCTCTTCTCCTTTAACCCGCCCAATAACCTTAGTTTGACCCGCTCCGCCCGCGTTGACTTGGTGAGCAAAATCAACTGGTTCTTCTCTCCTTTCATTCACACAACGGGTCACAACATTACCCTTCCCAGATTGAGTTCCTTGTCCCCAAGGATCCATGTCCGGAAACGCCCGCCTAATGAAATCTGCATCTTCCCAGGTAGGTTTGATTTGATGAATTTCACTCCACACGACCAGCACTTGTTCAATTTCTATTTTTCCCCTCTTTACCCATCGATTTCCTAAAACCCGCTGAGGCTCCAATTTCAAGAGACCCTCCGCTGTAATTGTTGGTAAATCCTTTGAAGGTATGATTCCCTGATGCAATTTCTTCTTGAGCAGGGATACGTGGAAAACCGGGTGGATCCGAGATTCTGCAGGTAAATCCAATCGGTAGGCGACCTCCCCAATTCTTTCTAAGATGCGGTAAGGCCCAAAGTAGCGTGAGGATAATTTCAAGTTCTTCCTCAAATGCAGAGAATTTTGGCGGTATGGCTGTAGCTTAAGGTAAACTTCCTCACCTACCTCAAAAGTCCTCTCAATCCTTGACTGGTCTGCATATGTCTTCATACGGTTCCGTGCCTGTGAAAGGTTATCTTTTAATTGTTTGAGCATATCTTGTCTGTCCTTTACAAACTCCTGGGCTTCTGTGTCTGCATTTTTGACAAATRTTTGGGTAGATAAKAAGGGGGGKKGGKWWYC
>BMAC01000108.1:245697-281464 GCA_014905375.1 Phtheirospermum japonicum
TTTAAACGYTCTGYCTRTCCATCARTTTGGGGGTGGTAAKCTGTTGACATGTTAAGCTTCACCCCCATGAGTTTGAAAACCTCTCCCCAAAATTGGCTAGTGAAAACCTTATCTCTGTCTGATACTATGCTGAGAGGGAGTCCATGTAGCTTATACACATGATCCATAAACAGTTGAGCTACTGTTTGAGCAGTATAGGGGTGAGCTAGAGCTAGGAAGTGCCCATATTTTGTGAATCTGTCAATTACCACCAGTATCACACTTTTCCCATTAACTTTGGGTAGGCCCTCAATGAAGTCCATTCTAATATGTGTCCATGCTTGTTCTGGTATAGGTAATGGTTGTAGAAACCCTGGGTAGGAATCATGGTTGGTTTTGTTCATGCTGCAGACCTCACACCCTTGCACTAGTTTAATAACATCAGTCTTCAAATGTGGCAAGTAAAAAACCCCTTTTGTCCTCATATAGGTTCCCCCTATCCCTGCGTGGCCCCCATAAGCTGAGCTATACATGGCATCCAAAATCATTCTTTTAAGTTCATTGTCACTTCCCACTAACAGCCTTCTTTTGTGTCTGATCAATCCCTTATTCATTTCAAATTATGGGTAGGATGTGGCATCTATGCTTTTAGCTGCAATATCTTGCTGGAAAGGGTATCAGTTTTATAGCTATTAATCACCCTTTGCATCCACATTGGTTTAATTGTGGTAATGGCAAAGCTATCTTCACCTGGTTCCCCAACCCTGGATAGTGCATCTGCTGCCCTGTTCTCATTCCCTTTCCTGTAATGGATCTCATAATCCAATCCCAGCAACTTAGTGATCCACTTTTGTTGTGTAGGATTCATCACTTTCTGGTCTAACAAATGTTTGAGTGCCTGCTGGTCTGTTCAAATAATAAACTTGTGTCCCTGTAGGTAATATCTCCACCTTTGTATAGCCATCAATACTGCTAGGAACTCTTTTTCACAAATAGATAATCCTTGATTCCTGGGACAAATGGTCAACAACTATATTTTCACAATATTTCCTATCTCGAATCTCAACATCAAATTCTTTAATAAAAGTATCCATCGAATCAAATGAGACTTACTATGAGTTTTATTAAAAAGGTGATGGAGAGTCGTGTGATCACTAAGGACGATGACCTTAGAGCCGACTATATAGGATTGAACTTTTTCAAGTGAGAAAACTACGGCTATAAGTTCTTTCTCGGTGGTGGTATAATTTCTTTGAGATTCATTCAACATAAGAATAGAATAGTAACTAACACGAAGTGGACCATCCACTCGTTGATCCAAAAAGGCTCCCACCACATCGTTCGATGCATCACATATTATTTCAAAAGGGAGAGACCAATTTGGAGCAATGATATCCGAGTCGTAGTGAGTTTTTCTTTAAGAGGTTTGAAAGCATTCAAACACAACTCATCGAACACAAAAGGCACATCAAGGCCAAGCAATCAACACAACGGGCGACTAATTTTTGAAAAATCTTTTATAAATTGTCTATAAAATCCTGGAGAAAAATCTTTTTTACCTCCTGATCTATGGTCATTTTGACACTTTGCCTCCTAAACTTTTTTTTCGTGCAAATCACCTCCTAAACTGTACGAATTTTGCACTTAACCTCCTGAACTCTCGTTTTTTTGTGGAAATTCTAGTCGGATCTCACTCGAATGACATGCACGCTAACATATAAGAGGTAAAATTGACTTTCCATCTCCTCCTCATGACTCCCGCTCAAAATATTGGCACATGAGCACTAAGTAGGTTCCAAATCCTACGTGTATACATATATTAATGTAAACATTATCTTAACAGGTCACACGAGTGCTCACGTGCCATTGTGTTGAGCAGAAGTCATAAGTAAGAGATGGAAAGTCAGTTTTACCACTTATATGTAAGTGTGCATGTCACACGGGTGATATAGGACCAAAAGTTCCACCAAAAATGGGAGTTCAGGAGGTTAAGTGCAAAATTCGTACAGTTTAGGAGGTAATTTGCACGAAAAAAAAGTTTAGGAGGTAAAGGGTCAAAATGGCCATAGTTCAGGAGGTAAAAAGATTTTTCTCTAAAATCCTGCTTGTCCTAGAAAAATTCTAATGCCTTTTACGTTCGTGGGAGGGGGTAGAGTCTCAATAGCATCGACTTTCACCTTGTCTACTTCTAGACCCCTACTTGACACAATATGATCGAGAATGATACTGCTTTTAACCATAAAATGACTCTTCTCCCAACTAAGAGTCAAATGAATATCAATGTAATGCTCAAAAACTCTAAATAAGTTATTTAAACAATAAGCAAAATATGAGCCAAATATCAAAAAGTCGTCCATGAGAATCTCAAAGAAATCATCGATCATATCCTTGAAGATGGATAGCATGCAATGCTGGAAATTTGTCGGCGCGTTGCAAAGAGCAAAAGGCATCCTTCGAAAAGCAAACGTTCCTAATGGGAACTTAAAGGTTGTCTTTTTATGGTCTTCCGGAGCTATGAATACTTGATAGTATCCAGAAAGGCCATCGAGGAAGAAATAAAATTGATGTCCGGAAAATTTATCGAGCAATTGATCGATGAACGGAAGTGGAAAGTGGTGTTTCCTCGTAGTGGCATTAGGCTTCCTATAATAGATGCACATGCGCCACCTGGTAGTCAATCTAGTCGGTACAACCTCCCCTATGTCATTTTCGATAATTATGATTCTGCCCTTTGTTGGAACCACATGAACGGGGCTCACTCACTCACTGTTGGGCACGGGGAAAATGATCCCTTCGTCAATAAACTTAAAAATTTCTTTCTTCACTACTTCCGTCAAATTCAGATTCAATTGACATTGACCGTCTTGAACCGGTTTCATTCCCTCCTCCGACACAATATGGTGCATGCATGTCGCAGGGCTAATTCCCTTAATATCCCCCAAACTCCACGTGATAGCTCCTTGAAGCCTCTTAAGCACGTCAATCAAGGTTTTCTCTTATTCACTTGATAATTCGGCAAAAATGATAATGGGCTTATTTTCGTCGCCTTACTTGAGGTGACTCGAGAGGGGCTTGAGTTCTTCTTTAGGTTCAATGTCGAGTTTCTCACCTCCTATATCACAAAGATCAATCACCACCTCTAAATCGGACTCAGGCCTATTGTCGTCCTAAGCGATCCATGAGGTACCGTCTTGAGTAAGGAACTAACGAATAAAAGTTTCTTCTTCCATTTTATCTTGTACTAGTGGAGCGATAGGATCAACAAATAAATATTAAGCGTTCATGGACGAGGATGTCATCACTTGAAAGTCGTGAATGGAGAAACCATTTCATCCAAAACGGACAATGTCATGCTGCCACTTTTCACATCAATCAAAGTGTTTGTTGTGGCCATGAATGGTTGGACAAAAACAATAATATGTTCCCGTCTATCATCATTGATCCGAGCTTTTGTGTTTCTCTTTTCAAAATTAAAAATCCAAGTTAAACTAATACGCGTCTACGTTTGAAAAGGTTTAGCTCACCCACAGGAGAACGAGGTCACTTGTAGACCAGTAAGTTAAACTCGGGCCGATCTATCGAGGAGTGGAAATACGGAGTCAACGATGTTTATTAAAATACAAATTATAACACTAAACACACGATCAACGGGGTTTTTGTTTCGAAAATCACCAACGTACTTAATTTTGAGAAAAACTCGATAGCTTATCTTGCTCCGAGGGCGTCAACCTCTTCGCAATAGTAATTTAATCGATAAACAAACTCAACAATGATTATTAAAATTTATTCTAAAGACCGTTCCACCAAATCTCATTCAGACATTCAATCAAACAGTTGATATGCATTCACGAAACATAATGAAAACGTAACAACCAATTAAATTATTCGAAATGAAATAATACGAATCACCAATGATCATAAAATAAAACGTCAACAATCATTCATAGATAATCAATCATAAACGATCCATATGAAACATCTAACATAATGTTACTAAATCGTTATCTAACATAAACTATGAAACTTGACTACGAGATAAAGTTTAGAGATTACTAAATTATGAGATCTCTCAATCACGATACTACGGTGAATCTTACCAAATCCTTGCTAATCCGGGAAATGAAATGAACCTCACTGAATCCGGGAAGCTTGTCACGAACCTCCATCTTCAATGATTATCCGAACTGATCGAACTTCTAAATATTATTGCCGTAAGGGATATAGGTCAAAAGTCGAGAAAGTTGTCAATTTTCTCTTCCAATGTATATGATCCAGTCTTGTGGGTGAAAGGATGAATATTCTCTACAGATTTTTGAGTTTAATAGGCTCAAGAACCATTTTGTAACCGAAGAATCACGAAAATCTGCATTTGTAACGTTCGAATCTGATCGGATTAAAATCTCTGTCCTTTTGATCGGTCGGACGTAGGTCTTCTCCGATCAGTGCGTGTCTTGAAGGTCAATCCGATCGGTTTTTGGTCTTATTCGGTCGGATAATTGTTCTTTTGGCTGCTTTGAGCGCTGATTCTTGGTCTTCATCTTCCGGGTTTTGTCAAATGATTCGGCTGAATGAGGAAAACAAGAAAAATGGCTCATATTGGCCAATTATTGAATAAAAAGTTGAAAAGCTAAGCAAAAGGCTAAATAATGCAAAATCATGTAAAATAGCTTATTCTTGACCTAAGAAGACGGTAAAAAGAATAAAACATGACTCAAAATATGTACAAAAGCGTAAAAAAAAAAATGTACAAATCAACCACCCCGTGCTTTATTGGTTTGTTCGTCCTCGAACAAATGAAATAATCGAGATCAAGAAGAGTGAAAGTGGTTAGATCAAAGTGTCATGTTGTGCATATACTTAGTTTTGCAAATATAAACACTTTTGTTGAAAACTCTTAAACTAAGCTCTTGTTACATTTTCACCTTGAAATCAAAAGAATGCATCCTCTCAAAAGGAAACATATTTTGGTGCACCCATTCGCTCATGTTTTTCAAAAGGTTCGTGTATACGCTCAACCCAATCATAAACATGAATTCAACGACTCATGAAAATCAAAGACTCGTACATCACATATGTGTGCACATTCAGTTAAGAATAAGATTAGGACTTTTTGGGGTTGTAATGTGGTCTCTTTGGTGAGGTATTTCATATATAAATATGTGTTTCTAACTTGCGAACAAACGCAATCAATAACTCACTAAATCAATTACTTTTACGCATAGAGCATAGTTTGCTCCCCACTCCTCCTAGAGTACCGATACAATACTATTTTTAGCCTTTTGCACTTAAGGCTCTTTCTAACCCTCAAACCCAAATACTTTCCTTTACTCATAGGCTTTGTTTTTAACAACTAGGTGCTCTTAAAGAAATCAAGCACCCTTAATTTCATCATTTTTTAACTACACTAATTCCCACTTTACAATCGTCAATCTCAATAGACCAATAATAAATGAACTCTCATCTCGCAAACTTAGATTAAATAAGAGCTATAACGATGCTCATGGCTATCAAGAGATGGAATAAAGGCTCAAAGGGGGCTCATTAGGGGTTTATAGTGGTTTTTATTTTTGAATATAGCTGGAGTCGGGTTTTATATGTGCCTATCGTCATATTCAAAATCAAGTGTACACATGAGACTTAGAGACCTCTCAAAACACTTATTGAATCACAATATATAATGTTGGTAATCACACAAGGCTTCTCACATGGGTTTTATTCAAACTTTGAAAGCAAGGTGATCGAGTTTTGAAAGCTTCGCGAAATTGTTAATGACTAAGTGTTTTTTTAAATAATTATATATATAAGTAGGTTTTGAAAATTTTGCACTAAACAAGCTCAAAAGACTCTAATGATAGATCACACTATACATGATCTCGACAGGCAAGCCTGTACAAACACAATAAGCATGGGAATTATTTCGACTGGTTATTATTCTTGTACGGTCGGACAACATGACAGTGTGTTTTATCCGGTCGGATATACCTCATGTCCGACCGGATAATACCTGTTTTGGTTGAATTTCGACCAATTTCAAACCCTCCCCCCTGCAAAAAGAAATTAGCAAACTCCTGGTTGCTGAAAAATATAATTAATGGGGTAGGGACAGTTCAACATGCATAAATTCGAATCAATTATTTAAATACAGACACTCACGCACCCAACGCAAATTAAAATTAACATAAAAACATGTTTGGATAGAAATGATACAAATTGGGGCACGGGCCTGCTTATTGGTCCATGTCATCCGAAGGTGGTGGTGGGTAGCGATGCTCGATCCTCGTCTATCGTTCATCAATGGTGACGAGGTATCTATGGTTGGCTTGGACGTTGTCGTTCAACCTGGCGAGATATTGGTTTGGTTGTGTCATGTTGGCGTCCAATCTCTCCAAGGAACCTTGAAACGTCCTTGCTTCCTCTCTTGCCTCCCATGAGTCCTGGCGAGCGTTCCGAGCGTATTCCTCTTGATTGAGGCTGATTGCCTCATTTGATCCATCATGCTTGATTGGAAATCCTTCTGCTTCCTCCATCGCGCTTCCGAGTAATAGTAGTGATCACCAGACCCTTCTCCGTACAAGCTTCCCCCATAGTTATCGTGCTCGTAACTTTAGAAACCCGTGTTTCCATCATCCTCATCCTCCTCTTCATCTTCCTCGTTTTCTTCTTCGTCCTCATAATCATCGTTTTCCTCATCTTCGTCGTCAGTGCCCTCGACTGCTTTGGCCCTTTTCTTCTCCGCGTCCCTCATGAAGGTTGGGATGGATATTTTCTGATTGTTGAGAGTTCTGCTTTCAACTAGCATTGCCACGCTCGAATATACAACATCATCATCGTAAGGGTCGACGCCATGGTGCCATGCGAGCTTGGTGACGAACATGCCCAAGGTGAGCTTTGTCGTCTTCTTCTCATTCATTCGTTGAACGTTTTCTATCGCCCCAGTCAAAAGTGGATATAATTTTGCGTCACCCTGGTGGTGTGCGATCCACAATGCTCGCAACTTGGACGATGAGATTCGAGTTATGTCCTCCTTCCCTAAAAATACTTGCATGAAGAACTTGTACTTCAAGTACATTGTGTTTGATCTCAATGACGTGGAATTAAAATGACATCCGGGCTCCGGTGGTGCTCCCGTAAGTTTCTCCGACCAAACCTTCTTGTCATAATCGTCGTGTTGAAATGACTCGTCTCCGGGTTTGTCACTGTTTATTCCAAAGATCTCGCCAAGGTCTCCTTTTGAGGTGTGGAAGGGTTGGTCGCGGAGTCGGCAATCGAAAGAGCCATCGGCAGCCGGCTTGTATGTTGTGAATAATTCCAACATAAGAATTCAGTGCCTGAGTTGCTTAACCTCCGCTCAATTCTCCAAGTTGAGGGCCTTGATGCCCGCCATGAACTTTTCCGCCGTTTTGTCCCCTGACATGATTTTGTGGTTCCAAAAGTCAACATCTATGTGCTGAGGAGCGTAAATGACCCTTGCGATCAAGGATTTAAACAACGTTACCCCCATTTCATCGATCAATTTGAACGGAGCCAATCCTCCCCCGGCGTTGGTCGTTCCTTTCCCCCGGCTTTTTCCGGAGTTGTTGCCTTCCTTATTCGTGAACTGGAAGCCATTACAATTGAGATTTCAAAAATTATAGGACAAAAACTTCTCTCGGGACTTTCGTTGAACACCTTCCGTGCAGCAAACTTTCAACCAAGAATCAACTCCAATCTCTCCCGACAATCACTTTCCTTTTACAATCCCTGCAAATCAATTCCCAAATAGTTAAAGTGTACGAGTGCAAGCCGTTTTACCTCTTGAATCGCAGATTCGTGTTCTTGAGTCTTGAAGGAAAACTTGGGCTTTGCTCTTTTCGTCTGAACGGATGAAATTTCTTGAGTGTAGTTCTCCGATCAGATGTCTTTGATGCAAGAATTCGCGATTTGGGTTGTCTTGAGAACGATTTTGTTGCTTTCCTCTATAAAGATAAGAGAGATTGTAATTGAGTTATGAAAATTCAGTTTATGAAACCCGACTTTTTTAAATCCGCGTAGTCGTCCGATCGGATAATGATGTTGTCCGATCGGATGCAAGTCCAGAGGGTTTGGTTCGATCGGATAATGTTTTCGTCCGGTCGGTTGGTGTTGTTCGTCTTGAATTTTTTTAATTATTTTTCCATATATATTTTTATATTTTTCGTGTATATATATATATTTTATCGTATTTTAATTACTTATGTACATTAATTTGTCCCTACAATACTTACGAAAACAAAATTCGTTAAATAACAATAAATAATTCAAGCACAAATTTTTATTTATTCAATAATTGAGCATAATTGCTCTTATTCAAGCTAGAAATTCAACAAGACAACCCAAATCCTGAACATAATCTCATAAATTAAGGTAAACAAAGGACTAAGATCCTATAACACTATTTGGGCATGGGGTTGGGGTTAGGTCTATAGGCCACGTATTCGAGGTCCTTAATCTCCTCCTCCATATTGTTGATTCTAGCCTTTAGCTCGATGATCTTGTCATCCGCCCTGGACAAGTACTTATGGAGTGTGGCTATGTCCTCTGTTAGATTAATCTCCTCATAGATGTAGTTGGAGATGTCGTCCCTTAGCTCATTCATTGTCTCCCTTTGCTCCTCCAATTTTGTTTCAAATCTCTCCACCATATCCTCATATTTCTTTCTAGTGACCCATCCGTAACAAAAGTTGATGGTAGGTGGGTTTTCGCTCATGGCTTCCAGTGAGTATTCAAACACCATGGATTTGAAAAGAAGAAGATAGTTGTGAAGAATAAGGACCCTTACGTTGGGTTTTTATAGGGGTAAAAGGCCTAGGAGAAGGGAGTCTAAGAATCTTTGCAAATCAGGACGCTCCTAATTTTTTTTCTTGAATACCAAAAATAAGAATTCGAAAACCAGCATATATTCCACGTAATCCTCATAAAATCAGGCTTACCTTGCATAATTCTCTTACCAAGTCTGCGTTCAGAATCAGCTGATTTAACATCCGATCGGATATTAGTTTGTCCAGCCGGATTGTATGCATTTTCCTGTCCGATCGGTCATTACCATTGTCCGGTCGGATGGTAGTCCAGAAAGTTTAATCCGACCGGTTTCCTTCATCCCCCTGATTGGATGGCTGTGCCGAAGGTTGATTTCAAGCTTTCTAAACACTTTAAAGCATAAATAACAACTGTCATTACGAAAAATATGTACAAAGATAAAAATAATTATAAAAACACTTGGGTTACCACCCAAGAAGTACAACTTTAATGTCCTTTGCTAGATGTTACCTCTTTTAGCTCAAGAGTCTTGTGGTGGATCGTCAAGTAGCATGACCTCACGACCAGTTCTAGGGATGGGTCCCCCATGTTATAATTTCACCCGATGGCCATTGACTTGGAACGTGGAGTTGCTTTTCTTGTCGTACAAAGTAACGACTCAAATTTGTTGATACTAGTGATCAAATATGTCCCACTCCATCTTTACTTGAGTTTTCCTGGAAATAACTTAAAATGTGAGTTAAATATTAAGGCAAGTTTCCCTACCTCCAATTCTTTTGGAACAAGCCTTTTGTCATGCATTTGTTTGATCTTTTGTTTGCTTGCCCATGCCATCTCGTAAGAATCGTTTCTTATTTCCTCCAACTCGCTTAGTTCCAATTTTTGAAATTTGCCGGCCTCGTTCACATCTATATTAAGCTTTCGTATTGCCCATTCCGCCTTGTGTGCTAACTCAACCGGGAGATGACAAGCCTTTCCATAAACTAATCGAAAATGACTCATGCCCAAAACCGTTTTTTGGGCCATTCGATACTCCCATAATGCATCAACGAGTTTCATCGCCCAATCTCTACGGGTTGGCTTCACTATCTTCTACAAAATGCCCTTGATTTGTCGATTTCTTGTTTCCACTTGTCCCGATGTTTGTAGATGGTAGGGGGTTGCTACTTTGTGTCGCACACCATATTTACTCATCAACCGCTCGAAAGAACGGTTGTAGAAATGGCTCCCTCCGTCTTTTAATATCTCTTTTGGCACTCCGAAATGGCTTAAAATGTTCTCGTGTAAGAACTTGAGAACGATATCAGAGTTAGCCTTCCGGGTTGGTATTGCTTCCACCCATTTCGAGACATAATCAACTCCAAAAAGGATGTACTCATACTCCCCACTCCTCGGAAATGGTCCCATGAAATCGATGCCCCATACATTGAAGATTTCGATTACTTGATTCGGAACCAATGTAATCTCATTCCTCTTTCCTATCGAGCCCGACCTTTGACAATTATCACATGTCTTGCAGTAATAGTGTGCATCGGCGAATAGTGAGGGCCAATATAAACAGGATTGGAGGACTTTGAATGCTGTCATTTGACTCCTGAAATGTCCTCCCTCGTCGTGACAAAACCTCAACACGTCGCTCTTTTCTTCGTTCGGTACACACCTCCGATAGAGTCCATCCTTGAAACGTTTATATAGGTATGGATCATCCTAAAATAAACTCCTGCATTTAGACAAAAATCTCTTTCTTTCTTGTGCAGAAAGGTGGTTAGGGATAATATTACACACAAGATAATTGACAAAATCAGCATACCAAGGCTCAACAATGTTAGCATCCTCATATAGAAAAATGTCATCAACAAAATAAAGTTTACTAGACTCATTATCTACTAAAATGCGAGATAAATGATCGGCAACCACATTTTCACATCCTTCTATCCTTGATTTCAACGTCAAACTCTTGTAAAGGAGAACCTAATAAATCAACCTCGGTTTACTTTGGGTTTTAACGAATAAGTGGCGCAAGGCCGCATGATCGGTGTGCACAATTATTTTTGACCCAACTATGTAAGAACGAGATTTATCTAATGAAAATACCACAACAAATAATTCACGTTCGGTTGTAGTATAATTACGTTGTGCACTATTTAGCATGAGACTAGCATAATATATTACCCTTACACTAGTGCAGAAAATCTATTCTAGAACAGTTAATCTAGAACGCCTCAGAAAAAGACGTTCTAGAATATAAGCCGGTGGCATTTTAGTAATAAAAGTGTCATAAACAAGAACACCTTTTTTAAAGACGTTCTGGTATATTAGATATCTAGAACGTCTTTAAAAAAGACGTTCAGGTATATCCAATATCGACCCTTACACTAGTGCAGAAAATCTATTCTAGAACAGTCAATATAGAACGCCTTAGAAAAAGACGTTCTAGAATATAAGCCGGTGGCATTTTCATAATAAAAGTGTCATAAACCAGAACGCCTTTTTTAAAGACGTTCTGGTATATTAGATATCTAGAACGTCTTTAAAAAAGACGTTCTGGTATATCCAATATCTAGAACGTCTTTAAGAAAGACGTTCTGGTAAATCCTATATCTAGAACGTCTTTATAAAGGAAATCTTGTAAATCCTATATACCAGAACGGCTTTTTTTAAGACGTTCTGGTATATTCGATATACGACAACGCCTTTAAAAAAGGGCATTCTGGTATATCGTATTATTATTATTATTATTTTTAATTTTTTTTATTACCATTACCTTTTTGGAAACCCTAAAACAGTCGAGCAGCATTCATCTCCTGTCCTCTCCCCTGCACCTCCGATTCAACAACCTCCATTCCCAAACCACCGACGGCCACAATCGCCACCACCAACTACAACCAATTTGAAGCATTCTAACCAAAGATCTAATTCTCCCCCAATTTCAAACCCCAACATTCCCAACAACCACAATCTTCACCGCAACTTGCAATCATCAACCGGCGGACCAGGCGACTGGGAAACGGCGGCAGCATGCAGGCGCGATGATGGCATTTGTGAGGCTGCTTGTTGGGGGTTGCTGGGCGGCGCGGCCCGCGACTGATTTGATAGCTCAAGGCCAACGGCGGCGGGGCTTCGGGTTGACTGGATTCGATGGCTGGAAATGACAGCTCATGGTGAGCGACTGATTTCAGAAGACTTACCTTTATCTCTCGTAATAAAAGTGTCATAAACAAGAACGCCTTTTTTAAAGACGTTCTGGTATATTAGATATCTAGAACGTCTTTAAAAAAGACATTCTGGTATATCCAATATCTACCCTTACACTAGTGCAGAAAATCTATTCTAGAACAGTCAATCTAGAACGCCTCAGAAAAAGACGTTCTAGAATATAAGCCGGTGGCATTTTCGTAATAAAAGTGTCATAAACAAGAACGCCTTTTTTAAAGACGTTCTGGTATATTAGATATCCAGAACGTCTTTAAAAAAGACGTTCTGGTACATCCAATATCTACCCTTACACTAGTGCAGAAAATCTATTCTAGAACAGTCAATCTAGAACGTCTCAGAAAAATACGTTATAGAATATAAGCCGGTGGCATTTTCGTAATAAAAGTGTCATAAACCAGAACGCCTTTTTTAAAGACGTTCTGGTATATTAGATATCTAGAACGTCTTTAAAAAAGACGTTCTGATATATCCAATATCTAGAACGTCTTTAAAAAAGACGTTATGGTAAATCCTATATCTAGAACGTCTTTATAAAGGACATCTTGTAAATCCTATATACCAGAACAACTTTTTTAAAGACGTTCTGGTACATTCGATATAATAGAACACCTTTAAAAAAGGGCATTCTGGTATATCGTATTATTATTATTATTTTTAATTTTTTTATTAACATTACCTTTTTGGAAACCCTAAAACAGTCGAGCAGCATTCATCTCCTGTCCTCTCCCCTGCACCTCCGATTCAACCACCTCCATTCCAAAACCACCGACGGCCACAATCGCTACCACCAACTACAACCGATTTAAAGCATCCTAACCAAAAGATCTAATTCTCCCCCAATTTCAAACCCCAACATTCCCAATAACCACAATCTTCACCGCAACTTGCAATCATCAACCGGCGGACCAGGCAACTGGGAATCGGCGGCAGCATGCAGGCGCGGTGATGGCATTTGTGAGGCAGCTTGTTGGGGGTTGCTGGGCGGCATGGCCCGCGACTGATTTGACAGCTCAAGGCCAACGGCGACGGGGCTTCGGGTTGACTGGATTCGATGGCCGGAAATCACAGCTCATGGTGAGCGACTGATTTCAGAAGGCTTACCTTTATCTCTCGTAATAAAAGTGTCATAAAAAAGAACGCCTTTTTTAAAGACGTTGTGGTATATTAGATATCTAGAACGTCTTTAAAAAAGACGTTCTGGTATCTCCAATATCTACCCTTACACTAGTGCAGAAAATCTATTTTAGAACTGTCAATCTAGAACGCCTCAGAAAAAGACGTTCTAGAATAGAAGCCGGTGGCATTTTCGTAATAAAAGTGTCATAAACAAGAACGCCTTTTTTAAAGACGTTCTGGTATATTAGATATCTAGAACGTCTTTAAAAAAGACGTTCTAGTATATCCAATATCTATAACGTCTTTAAGAAAGACGTTCTGGTGAATCCTATATCTAGAACGTCTTTATAAAGGACATCTGGTAAATCCTATATACCAGAACGACTTTTTTAAAGACGTTCTGGTACATTCGATATACCAGAACGCCTTTAAAAAAGGGCATTCTGGTATATCGTATTATTATTATTATTATTTTTAATTTTTTTTATAATTACCTTTTTGGAAACCCTAAAAAAGTCGAGCAGCATTCATCTCCTGTCCTCTCCCCTGAACCTCCGATTCAACCACCTCCATTCCCAAACCACCGACAGCCACAATCGCCACCACCAACTACAACCGTTTTGAAGCATCCTAACCAAAAGATCTAATTCTCCCCCAATTTCAAACCCCAACATTCCCAACAACCACAATCTTCACCGTAACCTGCAATCATCAACCGGTGGATCAGGCAACTGGGAATCGGCGGCAGCGTGCAGGCACGGTGATGGCATTTGTGAGGCAGCTTGTTGGGGGTTGCTGGACGGCGCGGCCCGCGACTGATTTGATAGCTCAACGCTAACGGCGGCGGGGCTTCGGGTTGACTGGATTTGATGGCCGGAAATGACAGCTCATGGTGAGCGACTGATTTCAGAAGGCTTACCTTTTATCTCTCGTAATAAAACTGTCATAAACAAGAATGCCTTTTTTAAAAGACGTTCTGGTAAATCCCTATATCTAGAACGTCTTTATAAAGGACATCTGGTAAATCCTATATACCAGAACGACTTTTTTAAAGACGTTCTGGTACATTCGATATACCAGAACGCTTTAAAAAAGGGCATTCTGGTATATCGTATTATTATTATTATTTTTATATTTTTTTTATTAACATTACCTTTTTGGAAACCCTAAAACAGTCGAGCAGCATTCATCTCCTGTCCTCTCCCCTGCACCTCCGATTCAACCACCTCCATTCCCAAACCACCGACGGCCACAGTCGCCACCACCAACTATAACCGATTTGAAGCATCCTAACCAAAAGATCTAATTCTCCCCCAATTTCAAACCCCAACATTCTTAACAACCACAATCTTCACCGCAACCTGCAATCATCAACCGGCGGACCAGGCAACTAGGAATCGGCGGCAGCGTGCAGGCGCGGTGATGGCATTTGTGAGGCAGCTTGTTGGGGGTTGCTGGGCGGCGCGGCCCGCGACTGATTTGACAGCTCAAGGCCAACGGCGGCGGGGCTTCGGGTTGACTGGATTCGATGGCCGGAAATGACAGCTCATGGTGAGTGACTGATTTCAGAAGGCTTACCTTTATCTCTCACCTCCAACGCTGACCCGTTTCCTCTCTCTCTGGTCAGACATATCCGATTAGGTTTTTGTTCTTCAATCTTCCTAAAATCTTCGATCTTATTCGGATCAGGTATTATTCTCAAAATCAACAATTCTTTCAGATCTAAGCGTGTTTAATTATAGTTAGGGTTGACGTATATTTTCATCTTTTAAAGAGGGCTCTTCAATGTTCCAATTATCCATCACATAAAAGGTTAATTGTCCCTTTTTGTTAGTGATATTGCATCCTTCGCTTTCTTCTTACAATTGTTATTGTATTTTTCCTTACAGTTATTTGATGGCCACAATGGATCTGCAGCTGTTGTATATTCCAATGAGAATCTGTTGAACAATGTGTTGAGTGCTATTCCTCCTGATCTTAACAGTGATGAATGGGTCTCGGCATTGCCTCGGGATTTGGTTGCTGGGTTTGTAAAAACCGAAGATTTTCAGGAAAGAGGTAATGACTATTTCTGGAACCATTTATTTGATTTTGTCTTAAAAATTAGATTGCATTTATCTGAGAAACTTGTAATATAAATGCCAATTATTTATCTTGAAAAGCTTAACATCATATGATACTCATTGAAGAAAAGGGCTTATAGAAAGACGAAAAATATTAATGACTGGAATATACAACGATGACAAATTAATTACCAACCTTATTTTGGATGAAAAAAAAGTTCAATAATTTTGACAGCTACCAACCTTATTCTGCTGTTAGTTGATGAAATTTGATTCAGATCTATCCACTAGGAATCTCTTTAAGGATGGTCTTTTATTATTATTATCATTATTATTATTATTATTATTATTATTATTATTATTATTATTATTATTATTATTATTTTGCGAATACTGGAATTAATTCAAATGAACTTATCAACATGGGCAATTTCGGAGTAGATTTTCTAGCTATGTGGTCTTGTAGCTGTTACATTAGATTCCACACCTCATTTACTCTCGTTCTCACACATGCAAATAAATAGCTACTCATTTATGGATTTTTTATTGTATCAGCACAAACTTCGGGAACAACAGTGACCTTTGTAATAATCGAGGGATTGGTCCTAACAGTTGCATCAGTCGGCGATTCGCGTGTCGTACTGGAATCTGCTGAAGGGGGTTTATATTACCTTTCAGCAGATCATAGACTTGAATGCAGCGAAGAAGAGTAAGTAATCTTTCTTAATACCCTCTTGAAATTAATTTGTTTCTATTTTACAAATCACATCCTCAAGTTGTGAGGTAAATACAAACTGCCAAGGTATATTGTAATTTTGATTTCTCTGGGAGTGATTTAGAATTAGGCTAAACATCAGTGCATGGATCATTTTCAATAAGGTTTGAGATTGTTTATGAAACAGGCGAGAACGGATAACTTCGAGTGGCGGTGAGGTTGGTCGGCTTAATACTGGTGCTGGCACTGAGGTGATTTTGTTTTAACTATCCCTTATTTTTTTTAAGTCAGATCTTTGTATTTGAAAACACTACAGATTGATTTTTTATTATATTCATTATTATTTATTTATTTATTTATTGTAGATTGGTCCCTTAAGATGTTGGCCTGCTGGGTTATGTCTTTTAAGATCTATCGGAGATATGGATGTTGGAGAGTTCATAGTTCCTGTACATTATGTGAAGCAAGTAAAGGTTTGTTTCTGCCTGCTCGCTAAATAGTAGCCAATAAATACCGAGTTTGTTTTTCTCAAAGCAATTCTTGTGATCCCTTGTTTAGTTAAAATTTAATTAAGCAAACCATATGATGGCCATTTATAATGAGTTCAAGATAAATTACTACCACCTTCAATCACAATATAATTATTTTTACCTGTTGTTTGAGTTACTTTTTTATTTTGAAAAATATTGGATAATTACAAAAAAATATTCCGGATGATGTTTAGCCTAATTACAAAAAAGTCTAGTAATTCTTAAAATTACAAATGCACCCTCCTGGCAATTGGTGCCATTTTTAAAAAGAAACATATGTCAATAGGTGTTTGAAATCTTGAAAGACATTTATATTAATCTCAAGGATATCATTTGTAATTATTCCTGACAAATATATATGGATTTATTTACTAAATCATTTCATTCATTTGCAGTTATCATCAACTGGTGGCAAGCTTATAATATCGAGCGATGGTGTTTGGGACGTGGTATCGGCGGAAACAGCTTTTGAGTGCTGTCGAGGAATGCCACCCGATGTTGCAGCTTCACAGATTGTCAAAGTACAAATAATATAAAATAAGAAAAATTACATCTCGATATTTTCACTTTTGACCCAATATTTTTCGTATTATTTGTTTACCCCTCTCCCTGTTCTTGTAGGAAGCCGTTCGAGCCAAAGGTCTTTGAGACGACACGACGTGTATTGTGGTGGACATACAACCGCCAGACAAGCTGGATTCTCAAAAGCCGCGTCCAAAGAAGCAAGGAAAAGGGGTGTTTAAGTCAATGTTCCGCAAAAAACATTCAGAATCGTCTTCTCAGATTGATAAAGAAGAATATTGTGAACCGTATTTGGTTGAGGAGATGTTTGAGGAAGGCTTTCCTATGCTCGAGCTGCCAGGAGAAGAAAGAGGCCATGGAAGGGAAAAGACCTTCTGGAGGTACGTATATATGCATCGTCATGTGATTATTTTTTGAAAGGATAATTATAAACACTACCCTTCAAGTTTAGTCTAATTGCACAAAAAACCCTTATTATCTTCCAAAATTACAAATATTTTTATTTTACAATAAAATTAGTCCTGTAACTTTGGGGCAACTGCAAAATGGTCTTGTAAAATATACATTTTGCAAAAAGGTCCCGTAACTATACAAACATCTCAAGTTTGGTTCTGCAAAATGTACGATTTGCAAAATAATACAGTAACTATACGAATTTCAATTTTGGTCCTAATCTCATGGGAATTCAATCAAGTGAAGGGCACATGAAATTGGGTGCAATTAGGATCGAATTTTAGATTTTTGTACAGTTACAGTTCTATTTCACAACTTATGTATTATGCATGACCGAAAACATGGTTCACATTAAGGACCTTGATTAACTCAATCCATTGTTAGTATTATGTATTTTACTCAATCCACTAGACATTAAGTGAACCTCAATCCACTGTTAGTATTATGTATTTACTCTGAAATATGCTGAAACATATATAGCAATTTAGTTCAATAATTTGAGACATTGTATTAAGGTTTTCCTAATTAACAATCATGGTTTTAATTATCAACAAATGCACCCACTTAAGGAAAAAACCAGTAATTATCAATAAGAAGCACAGAGATAGATTCCTTTAAAACAAACCTTATATCTAATTCATTATGTATATTAAGCAATAAACATTAAGAAGCTGTCCTCACTATCATTAGACCTATCTTAGTGTCTGAATGTCTTATTTGCAGCTATGGGAGAGCAAAATACAGAAAGATAAGTCTAAAAAGGATACTCTAAAAGAGAAAGCATATATAATAGGTTGGCATGTGATTATATAGGGGTAACACAGCCCACCTTCTAGTTGGGAATTGTCCCTATTATTTTTATTAACAATATTTTTAATTCTATCTTTAGTGGTTGATTTCCTGATCTCCGTGTTATTCGAAATCGGATTATCAAGAGGATATATATATGTTCTCTGTTCTCAAATTAAAGATTTATTTCCGGTTTTTCATTGACCTGCAAGCACTAAACATGGAACAACCTTATTCGGACGATGATATTGATGATGTACATAGACGTTGGGTGGAGTTTTTATTAGAGGTTATTGCTTGATCACAAACAATCTATTTGTGGATAACTTGAATGGTAGTAAAATAGGTACTCATCTTTTTGGTGAACGTGTATTTGGCGAATTGTGTATTATTGGTGATTTCTACTTCAACATTAGGTGATCGTGTATTTGGTGACTTATGTTGTTCGTATTGATATATTTTGGTGTGTATGTATTATTGTGATTAATAGATGATTTTTGGATTATATGAATGATTGGTGTTTTGTGAAAAGATTCCAATTTAGGGATGAATAGATTTGGAAAAAAAATGAAAAAAGCTGGGAATTCAAAACTGTCAAATCTAGAACGACTTTCCCAAAGACGTTCTGGAAAATGTATATTCTAGAACGAGTTTTTGAAAAAGACATTTTGGAAAATGTACATTCTAGAACGGTTACAAAAAAGACGTTCTAGAAAATGTATATTCCAGAACATCTTTCTGAAGATGAAGATCTGGAATATACATTTTCCAGAATGCCATTCCGACAATGACGTTCTAGAATAAACATTTTTTAGAATGTCTCTTTCCAAAAGACGATCTGGAAAATGTATATTCTAGAACTTCTCTTTCGAAAAGGCGTTCTGGAAAATGTATATTCTAGAACGTCATTTCCTAAATGATGATCTAAATATACATTTTCCAGATCGTCATTTTGGGAAAGATGTTATGGAATATACATTTTCTAGAACGTCTTTTTTGTAACTGATCTGGAATGTTATTTTATAGAACATATTAACCGGGAAAACTGTTTTCTAGAACGGGTAAATTATTATTCTAGAACGTCTCAAATAACTGTTCTAGAATATCGGATATTCTAGAATGCCTCAGAAAGCTGATCTGGAAAATCTGATATTCTAGAACAGCTCTAGTCAGAACGCCTGGGCAGGGCGTTCTAGAATATCTGAAACAGGGCGTTCTAGAAAACTGTTTCTGCACTAGTGTTAGCAATTTATCAACTCGTTGCCCCAAAATAGACCCTATCGCATCATTAGACGCGTCACATATAATCTCAAATGGTAGTGACTAATTGGGTGCAACTACAACCGGTGCCTGTGTGATTTTTTCCTTCAATAATTTAAAAGCATCAAGACATTTATCATCAAACTCAAAAGGCACATCTTTATTTAACAACTTACACATTGGGCGACAATTTTAGAAAAATCTTTTATGAAACGCCGATAAAATCCCGCTTGTCCTAGAAAAATTCTAATTCCCTTAACATCTTTAGGTGGTGGAAGGGTCTCAATAGCATCAATTTTTGCCTTATCAACTTCTAATCGTTTGCTTGACAAAACATGCCCAAGCACAATCCCACTTTTCACCATAAAATTCGAATTTCCCAACTCAACGTCAAATAAGACTCTACACATCTTCCAAGTACTTTAGATAAACTATTTAAGAAATGAGAGAAAGATGAGCCATATACCGAGAAATCATCCACGAAGACTTCGAGGAAGTCGTCAATGAACTCAGTGAAGATGGATAGCATGCATCGCTAGAACGTTGCTAGTGCATTGCACAATCCGAATGGCATTCTCCAGTAAGCATACATACCAAAAGGACACGTGAATGTCGTCATCTTTTGATCTTCCGAAGCTATTGCTATTTGATAATAACCTGAAAGGCCATCCAAAAAGCAATAATATTCATGCCTTGCCAGTTTATCGAGCATTTGATCCATGAATGGGAGTGGAAAGTGATCCTTTCTTTTTGCTGCATTGAGTTTTCGGTGTTAAAGTGTATTTTTTCGTGGTGTTGAAAGTATCAACGGGTTCATGGCTTGATATTATCGAAACTCATTTCAATTGAGAGTTTCAAAGTGTTTCAAGCTTGGAAAATAAACAGAAAATGAAAATAAAGCAATTAAAGTAACTAAACTATCCTAGGAATTGAAATAGCAAGTGGGTCGGATGCCTCATCGGATGCCTTAATTGAAAATTCAAAGCAATAATGAAAATAAGAAAGAAAATGCAATGTTTCACCAAGTACAAGTATGCAAGCACAAGGTACAATTATGCATAAAAACTCAAACAATGAAAATTAGCAAAAATTGAAAGCATGAATGTAAAGAGCAATGGAAATTAACGTCAAAGTTTAAAATTTTAAGGGAAATGACAAGAAACGAAGCCTAGATCTAAGATTCAACCTAGATCTATGCATGAAAATAAAATAACAAATAAAGCACAAGAACAACTCAAAATCAAGACGATCTAAGGCTCGATCTATGATCTAGACGTGTCACTCATCTAGATTCCATATCCAATTCTTAAGATCTAACAAGAAATCAAGGTGCTAAGGCAAAAAGCATAACATGAAGAACAAGCATGGAAATGAATAACAAAGCATGAAAATAAAGCATAAAACATGAAATTAAAAGGAAACTTACTTGAATTAAGAAATGAAACAAATCTTGAATGTAATTGCATCAAAGTAACAATCAGAAGGAGTATTTGGATTCTTCTTAGGCTTACAAACCCAAGGCCAAGCATGAAAGTAAATCTAAAACTAGAAATGAAAATACATCAAAGCTTAAAATTGAATCTAAAACCTAAGGAAAGAGAGAATTATCCAAGAGCTTGAGAGTAATTTTGATCCCAAACCCAAGTTAGGGTTGGGAAGGGAGTTATCTTTACACGATGAGAGCGAGGTTCTATTTATAATAGGTTTAATTGGGTTTAAATGGGCCAAATTAGCTAAAAATGCTTGAAATTCCAGGGTTTGACCAAAATAAGCCCGTGTTGACCTTCCTAGCCACTTGGCTAGCCTTTTGGCACCTTTTGGCTTGAGTTGGCTCGATGAAATATTGATCTGGGCGTGCATGGCTCGGACACTGGGTAACCTAGTGTCGGCAGGCGCACCCAGTGTCCGCAGGCGCTGGGCGCGAGTGGGCGCGAGGCAAGGCGAGGGCTGGCGACGCTGGGCGCTGTGTGGCGCGAGTGAGAGCGAGGCAAGGCGAGGCTGGCGAGCGCTGCGCGCAGGCGCTGGGCGGATGCGCGGGAGCTGTGCGCGCGGGCGCTGGCAGGCTTGCGGGCGCTGCTCGGACACTGGGTAACCCAGTGTCGGCAGCGCTACCCAGTGTGGCAGTTCTGGCGCGGATTTTGGCGAGGCTGGGCGTCGGATGGCGAGAGGGTGCGAGGCGTGGCGAGTGGGCGCGATGCTAGGCCACCATTCCAGAATGTTTGGGCATTTTTGAGCCTCTCTTTGCTTTAATTTTGATCCTTAATGCCTTGGCCTATAAAATAGGAATTTTAAACGTAAAAACCCCAAAATTTCACCAAACCTCAAGATAATTGAACCAATTAACCCATTAAAATATATAAATTTAGCAAGAAACACAAAAAACAAGAAAACAAGAAAAACGACCTAAAAATCTAATGAAAAACGACTCAAAACTACTAAAATCAATATAAAAATCTATCTAAAAACACAAAGAATAACACAACAATTACATGTAAAACAACTACCCCACACTTATCGGTTTGTTCGTCCTCGAACAACGAAAAGAATCGAGAGTGTACATGCAATGAACATTATGCAAAAGAAAAATCCTTGTGCTTATCCTTATTAATACGATGATAATATCAACATAAACTTGTTATCGTCAAGCATTGCTCGTAGTACTCTTTCTCAAATGCAAGCCAAATCGATGAGTTCCTCTCCAAGGGATTTTTGAGGGTGTTCGCTCAATTCGCTCAAGTGTATATAGGACGTGTATACGCTCGAATTGTACAATGCATGCACTCGTCAAGATTTCACAAATCGAACGCTCAAACTTGCTCATAGTACATGATCAAACAAGAATCGAAAGAGGTCTTTATTATGGGTTTTAATGTTGGCTCTTTGGTAAGGTATGGAATATTCGGATAGAGTGGCTAACACACCATCAATAACACATAAAATCCTAATTTCTAAAACCCGAAGCTTATGATCGCTTCACCTTTCCCAATTCACCAAACTCTCATTCGAAACCCTTGCGTATACTCACAAGCTTTTTCCCGACTTTTATTTCACAACACCTAGAAGCTTTTTGAATTTGCTTCTTTTCACTAAACTTAGCCTTTTTGAATTAGGCTTTTCGCTTGAACGCATGCTTTATCACTTTTCTTGTATAAGCAACTCAAAACCCGAAACCCACAACAGATTTCCCTCACAATTCTAGTCAACTAACAACATACCCTCACCTCAAAATTTATGAAGATATAAGAGCTAAAATCGAGCTCGGCTAACAAGAAACAGGACAAGAGGGCTCATTTGGGACTTTTAAGTAGCTTAAATATATGAATATGGCCGGAACAAAGGGTGATATATGTGCCTCGAGGTCATTTTCAAATTTAATCATGTACGAGCAAAGTCAAACCTCCTCAATGCAATTTCCCTAAAAATGCAAGCAAGCCGATAAATCACACAAGGTTATTTACTAGTTTGCACCGAATTTGGGAGCGAAATCAAAAGAGCTTTTAAAGCTTTGCAATCCTTTCACGGGTAAAATGTCGATTATATATATATGGGCGGATTTGGACGAAGCACAAAAATTCAACTCCTCACACAAGAGGCCATAAACATGTAAAAACCCGACAAGTATACTATTCAAACTTCCAAGCACGTAGAGTTGCTTAAACATGTAATAGACACACAAAAGACACAAAATCGACTCAACCATATAAAAGCGCAAATAGTAAGCGTCACTTCGCCAAGGCTCGAGTTAAGAACAAAAAATCATGCTTAACAAAAACCAGGACCCTAACCACCTACCCACCCCACACTTAAACCATGCATTACCCGCATTTTAATGGAAACCAAGTAAAAGGAGGGGGAATAGAAACTTCCTTAACCGAGCGAGTTTTGGTCGAGCTCGGTGGGGTCCACCTAGGCATCTAAGCAATCCAAGCAAAAATCGAGCATGGCTAGTATCTCCCAGTTTCATGAACGCTACTCACTTAACCAATCGCCCAAGGTTGAAGTCGAAAAACAACACACTATACAAGAAAATCACACGAAATTAAAACTAAAGATAATATGTACACGAATCTCAACAAAATCTATTTTTTTTCGATTTTTCAAATGTTTTTGGATTTTCATTTTAAGAAGAAAGAAAGAAAATAAAAGAAATAAACGAGAAGAACTTGGGTTGCTTCCCAAGAAGCGCTTGTTTTACGTCATTAGCTCGACGTACTCCCTTTTTGGTCAAGGCGGGAAGATAACCGGAGGGTCCACTAATACAATCTCCTCCTTGTCGGGAGGATCCACTCTTTGGAACGTCCTTGGCGCTAGAATAGCTCAAATAGTATTCACCAAAAAGAAACCGTTCCAAATGGGCAAACGACACTCGTCTCGGCTAGGTCCTCGGGTGGAATGGTGACTTTAAAGTGACCCGATGACTCAGAAACGATAGGAATAATAGACGGCTAGCTTGTTCATCCTTTGATCGACAAACGGGGGAGGGAAATGATCTCTCTTGGTAGCCACTTTGAACTTCTTAAAATCGATCAACGTCCTCCAACCCATTGTAGCCCTCGTGGCCAACAACCCTTCTTCTTTATCCTTAAGAACTAACAAGCCGCTCGTCATAGGCACCAAGTCAATGGGCTTCACCCACTCGCTTTTGGACTTTACGAACATCAAGCCCTCCAATAGCAACCTCCAAATCTCGGCTCTCCTTATTTCATCAAGAATCAAATTAAAAGGGCTAACTCTCTCTATCACTCCAGGTCTCCACTCAATGGCATCCTTAAGAATTTTAAACCCTTCAACCATCCTCTCCTCCTCTTCTTCTCGGTGCGAGTTTGCAAAGATAATAATTGACTTTCTCTCCTCTTCCTCCTCAATATAATCGTCAACTTTTTTAATCTTATCATAAATAACTCCCACCTACCCCTCTAAAAAGTCGTCATTGCCCTCAACGACACATCGAGAATCATCTCCACACAAAACGGGGTCAAATAGAGGCACAACGGGCTCATCAAGAAGAACAAGGGGCTCATCTTCACAACATCCCTCTATATCGACAACCAAGCCAACCTCCTGCTCATAGCTCCTCTCATCCAAAAAAACTCATTCGACCGTGGCCTTGATGAAGTCCATATATACCCACTCATCGCAAGATTGTTTTGAAGTAAAGGGTAAGGGGTCAAGAGGGGTAAAAATACTCGGAATCGAAAATAACTCCTCCTCCGATGGCGAGGTGACCGTATCCCCAACCACCCCACACTTATCGAAGGACTCGACCAGAAGATTGTGTGAAGGCGGACTTGAGATTTGTTGTGCAATGGCCCACATATCCGGATCGGGGGATGGAGTAGGAGCAATCATCGGGGTAGCCGAATGAAATGGTCCCACGCGAGAAGTAACAACAGGATCGTGAGTCAGCGGTGGAGCAAAAGATGGAGTAGTACAACCTGGTCCAACACAAGGAGGAATCGGGCTCGGGCTAGACATTTGAGCAATTTGAGCCTTTAACGTCTCTATTTTCCTCTTCAACTCAAGCTCCCTCGAGGATAAAGCCATGTTCACGTCATAATCATGAGAATACGTCGGAGGAGAAGATTTTTGCTCGGGAGGGCCACTTGGGACAATGTAGCTCCCACCTCCAAATAACTCAAAAGAATCGGGAGTCGGCGGTGGAGTAAAAGAAGGCGTAGTACAAGCGAGTCCCACTTGATGTCCACGACCTCCATACATATCAACGGAATCGAATGAGGAAATTAAAGGGCAATAGTCGAGAATATGATCACTCATTCCACACCATCCACATCCCAAAAAAGATCAGCTAACATCCCTTATAGTACGGATGGGGGGGCCACTTGTCACATTGGAGCTCGAACCACCAAACAAAGCATAATCTTCATCATCTTTAGCTGTTGAAGGGGGAAGTCGGAGAACACCAAACGAGCCGGGCATCGGAGTTTGTATATTCAGATAAGGATTTGAAGCACCATACCCTCCGGAAGAACCATTCATACCCACGACTCCACCAAACCCAACATGGTTTGCACCATGCCCTCCCATGTTGGGTTGCCCATAACCATAACCACCATTGGCAACGTGGTTTGCACCATGCCCTCCCACATTACCAAATACATTATACATCATTCCATTCCCAACATGGTTTGTACCATGCCCTCCCATGTGGGGAATGGATCCACCATAGCTATACGAACCTTGCATACTAAACAAAAAACGTCAAATAACAAAGAACGCTTAAAAACACAATGGAACTACAACCAAATCGAAAGCCTTAACCAAGCCGAGTCGCAACGGCACCATTTTAAAGTGTATTTTTTTGTGGTGTTGAAAGTATCAACGGGTTCATGGCTTGGTATTATCGAAACTAAATTCAATTGAGAGTTTCAAAGTGTTTCAAGCTTGGAAAATAAACGGAAAATGAAAATAAAGCAATTAAAGTAACTAAACTATCCTAGGAATTGAAATAGCAAGTGGGTCGGATGCCTTAATTGAAAATGCAAAGCAATAATGAAAATAAGCAAGAAAATGAAATGTTTCACCAAGTACACGCATGCAAGCACAAGGTACAACTACGCATAAAAACTCAAATAATGAAATTAGCAAAAATTGAAAGCATGAATGTAAAGAGCAATGGAAATTAACATCAAAATTTAAAACTTTAAGGGAAATGACAAGCAACGAAGCCTAGATCTAAGATTCAACCTAAAACTATGCATGAAAATAAAATTCCAAATAAAGCACAAGAAAAACTCAAAATCAAGACGATCTAATGCTCGATCTATGATCTAGATGTGTCACTCATCTAGATTCCATATCCAATTATTAAGATATAACAAGAAATCAAGGTGCTAAGGAAAAAACCATAACATGAAGAACAAGCATGGAAATGAAGAACAAAGCATAGAAATAAAGCATAAAACATGAAATTGAAAGGAAACTTACTTGAATTAAGAAATAAAACAAAGCTTGAATGTAATTGCATCAAACTAACAATCCAAAGGAATATTTGGATTCTTCTTAGCCTTACAAACCCAAGGCCAAGCATGAAAGTAAATCTAAAACTAGAAATGAAAATACATCAAAGCTTGAAATTGAATCTAAAACCTAAGGAAAGAGAGAATTATCCAAGAGCTTGAGAGTAATTTTGATCCCAAACCCAAGTTAGGGTTGGGAAGGGAGTTATCTTTACAAAATGAGAGTGAGGTTCTATTTATAATAGGTTTAATTGGGTTTAAATGGGCCAAATTAGCTAAAAATGCTTGAAATTCTCGGGTTTGACAAAAATTGGCCCCTGTTGACCTTCCTAGCCACTTGGCTAGCCTTTTGGAACCTTTTGGCTTGAGTTGGCTCGAGGAAATATTGATCTGGGCGTGCATGGCTCGGACACTGGGTAACCTAGTGTCGGCAGGCGCACCCAGTGTCCGCAGGCGCTGGGCGCGAGTGGGCGCGAGGCAAGGCGAGGGCTGGCGACGCTGGGCGCTGTGTGGCGCGAGTGAGTGCGAGGCAAGGCGATGGATGGAGAGTGCTACGCGCAGGCGCTGGGCGGATGCGCGGGAGCTGTGCACGCGGGCGCTTGCAGGCTTGCGGGCATTGCTCGGACACTGGGTAACCCAATGTCGACAGCACTACCCAGTGTGGAAGTTCTGGCACGGATTTTGGCGAGGCTGGGCGTCGGATGGCGAAGGGCGCGAGGCGTGGCGAGTGGGAGCAATGTTAGGCCACCATTCCCGAATGTTTGGGCATTTTTGAGTCTCACTTGGCTTGAATTTTGATCCTTAATGCCTTGGCCTATAAAATAGGAATTTTAAACGTAAAAACGCAAAAATTTCACCAAACCTCAAGGTTATTGAACCAATTAACCTATTAAAATATATAAATTTAGCAGGAAACACGAAAAATAATAAAACAATAAAAACGACCTAAAAACCTAATGAAAAATGACTCAAAACTTCTAAAATCAATATAAAAATCTATCTAAAAACACAAAGAATAACACAACAATTACATGCAAAACAATAGTTAATGCACATTCGCCACCCGGTGGTTAAGCACATTGGAACAACCTCTCCCTTCTCGTTCTCAGCAATTGTTATGCCTCATTTCTTTGAAACAACGTGCACGGGGCTAACCCACTCTCTATCGGACACGGGGTAGATAATTCCTTCTTCAATGAGTTATATGATTTCCTTTTTGACTACCTCTTGGAATGTCAGGTTCAAGCATCTTTGCCCATCCCTTATTGGTTTGGCTCCCTCTTCAAGCTCAATCCAATGCATGCACGTCACCGGGCTTATCCGTCTAATGTCTCCGATGCTCCAACCAATAGCTTGTTTGTACTTTTTAAGTACCTCGATCAATTCTTTTTTTTCATGCTCGGCTAGTTCCGTGAAAATTATCACCGATTTTCTCTCATTGGCTTCGAGAAAAAACATATTTGAGGTGGCTTGGAAGTGGCTTCAACTCCATTTTAGGTTCTAACATGGGTTGAATAGATATTTCGCTCTCGTGCTCCTTTTCGATCTCAAATAAGTCGACCACCCCCTCTTTCTTAAAATCGTCATCCCCGACGTTCTATTCCTCAAAAGGTATGATACTGAACAATTCTTTCACGCATTGATCTACTGAATCGAGATATGAGCAATTGGGTTCCATTGAAGATGTAACCTATTTGTCAAATACTTAAAGTGTCATCTTTCCTCGGCTCACGTCGATCAAGGTTTGTGATGTCGTCATGAAAGGTCTCCCAAGAAGAACCGTGTGCTCCTTGCTCAATTTTGAAATTTCTTCTACATCTAATATCATAAAGTCCACGGGGATTACTAAGGTACTAATTTCTATCAAAACGTCCTCGACTACTACCAAAGGATGTCGCACCGATCGATCAGCTAATTGAAGTATTAAACTTGTTTGTTTCATTTCCCCAAGGTTGAACTTTTTGTAAAGGGCGTAGGGCATCAAGTTGATCCCTGCCCCTAAATTGAGCATTCCTCTCGCTTTTTGCCCATCCCCAAAAGTTATCGTGATGCATAAACTCCCTGGTCGCCCACTTTCGGTGGTAGTGGTTGATGGCATATTGCACTTACTTCCTTTGATAGGGTTATTTTTTCGCTTGCCTCTAGTTTCCTCTCTTTTGACGCTAGTTCTTTGAAGAATTTCATGTATCCCGACATTGCCTTGATCACATCAAACAATGGTAAGTTCAAATTTACGTTCTTCAACATAATGTAAAACTCCATGAATTTCTTGCTCTCTTTCGCTAGCCTGACTCTGTTTGGAAATGGCACCGAGTCTCGGATGACTCATTTCTATTTTAGAACGCTCTAATTCTCCAACGTATCAGTTTCATCCGACCAGATACCTTCTTCTATCCGATCGGATAACACTTCTTGTTCTCTGGTTCGACCGAGACTTGGCCCCATCCGGTCGGATAAACTCTTCTGTCCAACACCCCGATCAGATTTTTGCTCCGTCTGGTCGGATGAGACTCCTTTTCCTCCGGTCTGATCGAAATTTTTCTATGTCCGATCGGACAAAACTCTCTGCCCATTATACTTATCTTATTTTTGGCCCATTCGATTAGATTGCTTGGCTGATCTCCCTTTTGAATTGCGTTCATCATCATAACCCTCCCCCTCCGTTGATCTAATTCTTATTGACTTTATTGCCTCCTTGCAGCACATGTACGACCATTGATTGCTCGGGTTGAATGGGGATTTTCGTCGGGTCGGCTTCGAATTTCGCCATTGATGCGGAAAGTTGCCCTATCATCATTTCTAATTTATCCATTTGTTTCTTCGTTTGGTTATTCTCCTCGATGGTTCAAAATATTTCTTCCCGATTGCGTAGCGTTTCCACCTCTTGCCTTTGCCTCCAAAATCGTAATTCTTCTGTGGAATCTTGGGGTAGTGGAGCTTGTTGTGGTGGTGGTGTAGCTTGATATGGTTGTTGTTGTTGGTAACCACCTTGCCGTTAAGGAAAACGTTATTGATAACCACCTTGTCCCTTATTTTGATAGGTGGTGTAATTGCTTGGTGGTGGTACGTAATTGGTACTTCCCGGCCCGTATCTGAGGTTGCTCGGATTATACGATCCTTTAGTGAACTTTTTTCTAAATTTTTTTTTGGATTGGAATTCATGCACGGCGTTCACCTCCTCGTCCTCGTCTTCGTCAAACATTGCATCACAAGCGTTGGCTCCATGTCCAAATGCTCCACAAATTCCACACGTTTCCTATGATGGTTACATTGCTTCTTTTTCTCGCTTCATCATCCCTGCCATCATGGCAACTTGTTTCGTAAGCTCCTCCAGTTTACTATTCTCCCCTTTAGATACCAATACTTCGTTCACTCTAAGTTTCCTTTGTCTCGAACTTGTTTGCCTTGATTTTTCATCTAAAAGTTTCAACAAATCCCATGCCTCCATCGCGGTTAAGTCTCCAAAGTCTCCGGCCTTGTTCTCGACTTGTTGCTTGAAGTTTGGCAACAATACTTCGTGGAAATAGTTGTTGACCATTTCAGGACTAATGTTATGATGTGGGAATGCATGTAAGAGTCATTTCTAACGTTCCCATGCCTCGTGGAATGATTCTCTATCCATTTGTTCAAAGTTGGTGATTTCTCTTCTTAGTTTCGCCGTCGTTTGATCCGAATAAAATCTGACCACGAACTTGTTGAACACCATATCCCAATTATTTAAGGAATTGGGTTTCAATGACAATAGCCACTGTTTGGCCTTGTCCTTCAAGCTACTCGGAAAACATCTCATCCTTAGTTTGTTCTAGTTCATGAAAAATGCTGGAATTTCGGACATTGCCGCGTAAAATTCTCGAATGAAGTTGAGAGGGTCCTCGTTTGCCATACCATAGAACTTGCCAATTGGTTGACAATGTTAGACTTGAATTCATTGTCTCGTTTCGCGGGGCTTAAGACAGTGGCTGAACTATATGGGCCAATGGTCGGGCACACGAGGTCTCACTTGTCGGCGTTCATTTGGATATCATTGCCCTGCACGAAAGTTTCTTCCTCCATCATTATATTTTTATCTTCATATGGTTGGTCATACTCGTCATTTTGCCACATGGTACATTGGCTCGTTCCTCCCATTTCTTGGATGATTTGGTCCTCGTGCTTGGTTCTCAAAAGTGATTTTGTTGGTTGTTCGGTGATGGGGACCTCCATTTCCAACATTGTTGTCTTTGAATCTTTAAATTTCCCATGCATTGAAAGCTTGGGCTTCTTCTCGGTTTTGGAAGTGTTGTGGCATTCTATCGACTGGTTGCTCCGGCCACAAAACTCGGCGGTCATCATGGGTTTGGTGTACCCTATTGAGCGCCGGTGGATTAACATTTTGAAGGACTTCATGTCCTCTCGCTTCTTCGTCACGATCATGCTCTTGGTTTTCAATTTGAGCAAACGCTTGTGCATCCTCATTTTGGATTTCATTTTGTGCATCTTGATTTTTTATGTCCTCTTTAGGTGGCATGCCATATGGTTGATCATGAGGAGGGTTGCGGTTGTCTTGCCCCTTCCTCGACCATTCGTTCTTCCTCCTCTCCCTCCATTTCCTCGGCCGCCATTAGGTGGATTATTTGACATGACTGCTTTAGTTGCTTCGGATTGTGATGTGGCAGGAGTAGGTCAGACCTGGTGTGGGTAGACCTGATTTGGCAAACTGCTAGATAAGCACGGTTGGACCAGAGTGACCAGTAATTTTGGTCAGATCTTCTTCTCAAAGCAAGGCCTGATCTCTTCTTTGGGGAAGATTATGTTGAGCTGATTTTTAGAGGAAATCCTTGGGAAAGTCATTAGTAGATGGGCTCACAATGGGTCAGGATTGTAGACCCGACCTGGGATAACAAAAAGGAGGTAAGGTCAACTCGGGCCTAAAGAAAAGATTGATTGGGCTTTCTTAGAAGACACAGCTGGTAAAGATAGCCATGGTTTGAGAATTTTCCTGACCTGGTCGAGATTTCCAGGATCTAGATGGTTGGAAAAAGGAGATCAGGACAGTTTAAACCTGGGTAAGGTTTGACTTGGCTTTTCCTAGAAAAATAATCGTCCCGAGCTGGAAAGAATTGAGGGAAGAGCAGGCCCACGGAAGAACTGGCCTCCTGACCCTCTTTGAGGAGACAAGTGGGACCATTTGTCAGAGTTTGTTGCCTCAACGGCCCCTGATTTGCGGCCCCTATTCCTGAGATCCCGGAAAGGGTCCCCACTGGGGAAAACTATAAATATCTCAGCCCCAAGGCTGAGGGAGGTATGTCATTCTTTGTGCATTTCTGCTTTGCTTGCTAAGAGAAACCTCATACGCTTTACTGACTTAAGCATCGGAGAGGTTTCCACAAGAAAACCACCGGCGGTCCTTTCTAACGTGTTTCTGTGTGCAGATAAAAAGGATGTTCAAGGTTCCAGGCGTTGTTCTTGGCGTTTGTCATATTTTGGGTCGAAACAATTGGCGTCGTCTGTGGGAAGAGCGATTAAGCTAAGACGTGAGGGTTTTCTATGGCTTCAGATGGTTTACGATGAAACTTGGTGGGAGAGCTCGGCGGAACTCCTAGCTCTACCGAGCTATGGGGTATGCCACGGTCAGCAGAAACGTTAGCGGCAGTGGGATCAGGCATCGTGCCGCCCCCCTCCGGTGGATCAATGCCTGCCGCTGGTGGATTATTCAATGACGTCCTCCTCAGGCAGTTGTCTGAGCTCATCGGCACGGCCGTAGAGACAACCGTAGAGAAAAAGTTCGCAGAGATGTTAATGCCACCGTCTGGCGCATGGCCAGATTGGACAGTTCCGCCGATGGAAACTGAGCCACTGCGCGGCCAGCTCATTGATTGGCCCCCTCTTCAGGACAGAGAAGAGCATTTCTCTACTTCGGATAGCGAGACGTCAAGCAAGGCTAATCCAGGTCTAGCTGAGCAGATGCAGAGCCTGCAGAAGGAGGTGCAGGAGTTCAAGAAGAAGATGACGGGCACAGGCACAGTTCCAGCATGGCGAGGCACTCCGTTTACAGAGGAGGTCATGCGCGATGATGTACTGGCTTCATATCGCTCTCTAGGCTTTGAGTACAACGGGACCACGGATCCGTGGGACCATCTCAGCCATTTTGAAATAGCAGCGGCGGTGCATAAGTTCTCAGACGCAGTCATGTGTCAGGTCTTCCCGATGACCTTCACCAAATCAGCTCAGCTATGGTTTAGCCAGTTGCCGCCACGATCTATCAGCAACTTTGATGAGTTTAGCTCGGCCTTCCTGCACCAGTTCACCAACTGCCGGAAGTAGTAGAAGATGCCACTCGAGCTTTTCAGCCTAAAACAGAAAGAGAACGAGAGCCTGCGCGCCTATATCAACAGGTTTACAACGGCAAAGCTAGAGGTGCCTTCTGCATCGGAAGAACTCCTTGTGAATGCATTGGCATAGGGCCTCAGGCGTGGGGAATTTTTTCAGTCGCTGGTAGTGAAGCCATCTCTGAAATTCGGAGAGCTTCTGGAGAGAGCTGAAAAGTATATTCACTTGGAGGAGGCCTTGAAAATCAAGGAGGAAGGAGAAAAGAAAAGGGAGAGGTAGGACAGAGAAGATAGGGCAGTGATGAAGAAGCCCAGGCTAGACCTTTCTGGAGGGAGACCCCGCAGGGTGAAGTTTTGCAAGCAATAGGGAGGCACCCAGAGCTGAAATGGCCTAAGACTTACTCGCAAAAGCCCAGGAAGGAAAGGTCTGACCGATTCTGCCATTTCCATAATGATTATGGACATGATACTGACCAATGCACTCATTTGAAGGATGAACTGGAGAGAATGGTTCAGGCAGGGCACCTGAAGGAGTATGTTCGAATGAGGAAGGAGGAAACCAGATCTGGTCATAGCAGCTATGACCGGTCTCAGCAGAGAAAGAGAGATCAGGATAGGGGTCGTACAGAAGGAATACGGACTGATCAGGCCAAGGTCATTCATGGAGAAATCCAGATGATTACTGGTGGAGAATCGGAAGAGCATTCTAAGCGGACGCAGCATAGCTACGTTAGTGCTGAAAGAGATTTAGTTCGAAAATCACGAGAGGTTGGGTAAATGGCATCCACGCCAAATATTTGTTTCGAATCGGAAGATGGCGATGGCATTTTGGCCCCTCACATGACGCTTTAGTTATAATGGCTACCATCGCCAATTATAACATGAGGCAAATTTTTGTGGATACAGGAAGTTCCACTGACATCTTGTTTTATGATTGTTTTCAAAAGTTGAAGTTGGATGTCAAGTTGGAAGAGGTTACCACCCCTTTGGTTGGGTTTTCAGGGGGAGCCCTGAAGCCTTTGGGAGAGGTCAGGCTCCTCGTGACATTAGGTGAGGAGCTATACAGGGTGACTAGAACGATAAGTTTTCTGGTAGTGGATGCGCCATCCTCTTATAACGTTATGCTTGGCCGACCATCCCTGAGCCAGTTCCAAGCCGTGATATCGGTTTATCATATGAAGATGAAGTTTCCGGCGGAAGATGGAACAGGCGAGGTAAGAGGTGATTAGTATGCGTCACGACAGACGTATGTTGAATGCATTAAGAGGAATAATGAGGAGGAAAGACAGAGCAAGAGGGCTCGGGCAGTGCAACTGAGGTTAGACCTGGTTAGGAGAGAAGAAGGGCTGATTTTAGTTGAAGTAGTTCCGGGGGACGAGAGTAGGGTCCTCCGCGTAGGAACAACTCTTAGCCCAGAGGTCTTGACAGACCTGGTTTCTTTGTTAAGAGACAGTGCAGATGTTTTCTCCTGGTGTCCCTAAGACCTAGTGGGGATTGATCCGGATGTAACTGAGCACCACCTTAACATTAGCCCTGATATGAAGCCAGTTAAACAGAAGAAACGTAACTTTGGGCCTGAAAAGGAGGCCAGCTGAGGTAGAGAAATTGCTAAAGGCTAAGCATATCCAGGAGATACAATTTCCTTAGTGGCTCTCTAACGCTGTGCTGGTCCCTAAGACACAGGAAGACTGGCATATATGAATTGATTTTCAGGATCTTAACCATGCCTACCCAAAGGACCACTACCCTCTGCCAAGGACCGACCAACTGGTCGATTCCACCTCTGGTTGTGAACTCCTGAGCATGATAAATGCTTCACAGGGTTATCACCAGATCAGGCTGGCAAAAGAGGACTGGAAGCGAGTTAGCTTTATAACCCCGAAGGGGACGTATTGCTACGTGGTCATGCCATTTGGGCTGAAGAATGCGGGTGCCACATACCATCGGTTAGTGGACAAGATGTTTAAGAGCCAGCTCGGGCGAAATATGGAGGTTTATGTGGATGATATGATAGTAAAGAGCATGAACGGAACATCGCATGTCAGCGACTTGAGGGAGACCTTTGATACCCTGAGGAGGTATAGGATGAAGCTCAACCCTAAGAAATGTGCATTCGGGGTCAGAGCTGTAAAGTTCCTAGGGTATATGGTGACTGAGAAAGGCATCGAGGCTAACCCAGAAAAGGTCAGAGCTATTATGGACATGCATGCGCCAAGAAATGTCAAGGAAATGTAGTGCTTGGAAGGCTGAATCAATGTGTTGAGCAGATTCGTCTTTCGCTCGGCTGAAAAGAGCATGCCATTTTTTCAAGCCCTGCGTAAAAAGGCCAAATTTCAGTGGAATAACGAGTGTGAGGATGCATTTAGGATGCTGAAAGAACATTTGGATGGCATGATCTTGATCACAAAACCTATCCAGGGAGAGCCCTTAATCCTATACTTATCTGTTGGACGGCAATCAGTCAGCTCTGTTTTGATTAGAGAGGAAGGCAAGGCACATAAACTAGTCTACTACTGGAGCAAGGTCTTGCATGATGCAGAGGTCAGGTATGGGGAAATAGAATGGGCAATGCTGGCTCTCGTGGGCATGGCTCGTAAGCTACGTCCATACTTCCTCTCACATGGCATAGTCGTGCGGACCAATCTGCCCTTGAAGGCCATAATGGACAAACCGGAGGCATCAGGAAGACTGGTCAAGTGGATCATCGAACTCATCGAGTTTGATATTACATTTGAGGCCTGGATAGCCATTAAGGCCCAGGCGCTGGCGAATTTCATGCAGGAAATGACCAGCTCTTCCGATGACAGGCATGATGTAATGCCCCGATTTCACTTTAGTCAAATAGGATTTATATTTACGAAAAATATGACGAAACCTTGGCGTCACAATAAATGTCAAGACTTTCAAAATTTACGCAGCGGAAATAAACATAATATGAATAACCAAATCACCATCAAAGGAAATTTATAATTTAAAACCGCGTTTTTATGTCTAGTTCAACGTTTATTTAAAACAATAAAACCAGTTTTAAAGAAAAACAAAACCAACATTTACATTTTCATTC
>BMAC01000108.1:287914-312582 GCA_014905375.1 Phtheirospermum japonicum
AACCACCGTCTTGAACTTGTTCCAAGTGAAGGCGTCTCGCTCTGCCTCCGAATAGTTTCTCCAATAACCTTCCCACCAGTGGTCAGCATCTTCAGTTAGCTGAAAAGTGGCACACGTGACCTTCTGTACATYKTCGCACGCTATCATTCGAAAGATTCTTTCGAGCGACCGRAACCACTCCTCCACTGCATCAGGTCCATCTCTCCCATTGAAAGTTGGTGGTCGGTACTGGCGGAACTGATCCACTGCTCTCGAGTTGTTACCTCCATTCCCCAAACCGTTATCTTGAAGGCGTTGGAAGAAGTTGGAGAAAACCGTATCCATAGCCTCAACGGTCGTTTGGTGGAAGTGGGGTGGGTTTTCTTCATTAACCCTGTTTCCGTTTCTTCTTCCTCGGTTTGACGCCATAACCTAATATATCATCAAAGTGTTTACTTGGTTAATTACGATATATCTCGTTCAATATACGTCGTAAGATTTGTAACTTGTAACCACCGCACACCATAGGAAAACACAAACTAGAATTTAGCAAAGAAAATTAGCAGAACATCAACCATTCCCTTGAYAGTAGCAATATCATTTTCRTACCAACCAAAAGGAAGTAGTAAACAAACCAAAATCAAAACAAAGTCCAAAATAGAGTCCAAAACACGAAATCAACGCACGAGGAATAGTAAATATAAGGTACTCAAAGTCAAATGCAAAACAAGGCAAGAGGCCATCAATCTATAATGACGATCGCCTTTCTCTTCCTCGAAGARCCTTCTTCCCTCGAGGGGTCGTCACTGGTTGGCTTAAGTCTCGGACAACGAGGAGTGGTATGCCCCAGTGTATAACAACTGTAGCACGCTACTTCATACTCTCCTTTCTCTTTCCCTTTAGAAACCCCTTCACGGTTTTCTTTGGGGATTTCTTCTGCCGCTGGTTCACCACCCTCAATATCATCCTTTTCGGGATCTTCTTCAGGTTCCTCCTCG
The DNA here is from genome assembly GCA_014905375.1 of Phtheirospermum japonicum. Taxonomy (NCBI): domain Eukaryota; kingdom Viridiplantae; phylum Streptophyta; class Magnoliopsida; order Lamiales; family Orobanchaceae; genus Phtheirospermum; species Phtheirospermum japonicum. The sequence goes on from BMAC01000108.1 coordinate 288,892, forward strand.
GGGTTTTCTTCGGGGTTCTCCTCGGGGTCCTCCTCTTCKTCCTCTGCGACAACCGCCGAGGCTTCTCCCTTTGACCCTCCAACTTCTTCCTTCGTGGTTTTCGTCTCCTAGGGCACCTCCTCCAAAGGAAAAGTAGACAACCACTCTCCCACTATATGGTGGATGAAATTCTCGTAGTCGACTAAGATATAAGGACCGGGAAACTGAATCCTCGCAAGTCTAGTAMATAAATAGTCCCCTCGTTGTCTCCATTGCATCGGTAGTCGCTCTATCGTGTGCTGAACTGCCTCGAGGCCAGTAGTGGCACTCCCATCCGCTTTGGCCAAGAGCCACAAAYGGTGCTTGGTCAACAAGTAAGACCCCACCGTATCAACCTCCGAAAAACCATDATTCTTGAAAGCCTCCATGCCTTGGAGTGTCATCATACCATTAGCATCRACAACCAATCCCAAGACAAAGCAATCATACCCATAGTATAAACATCCATACCCAATACAATGCAGTTATGAAYTAAYATGGAATTTAAATAAATGTTTAAACAATTATAATGAACTTTGGTACCTTGAGGATATCGATGAACGTTCGACGAGGAGRAATGAAGATTATTTAAGTAACCCAAATATTTATTTTATAAACWTTTAGATTTTTTAAAAAAAAACAACACGAGTCTACAGAACCAATCAAAACCTTGGCTCTGATACCACCTTTGTAACGCCCCGATTTCACTTTAGTCAAATAGAATTTATATTTACGAAAAATATGACGAAACCTTGGCGTCACAATAAATGTAAGGACTTTCAAACTTTACGCAGCGGAAATAAACATAATATGAATAACCAAATCACCATCAAAGGAAATTTATAATTTAAAACCGCGTTTTTATGTCTAGTTCAACATTTATTTAAAACAATAAAACCAGTTTTAAAGAAAAACAAAACCAACATTTACATTTTCATTCCTCTACTCGTCTCCATCCGATCGACATCTTCGTTTGTACCTGAAAAATGTTGTTGAATTGGGATGAGCTCAACGTACTCAATAGTTACACTGACTTAACCAATGCAAAATCATACAACTCAAAATAGTACAATCGATCATAGAATTCATAGTTTTATCGTAGAAAATAAGTTGACTGCAGCTAAAACGCGCCGGGATATACCCGATGACCCTTTTCCCCGGTCACAGACACATTTGTTCTCTGGTTTTAATTCGTGGTTATAGCACGCTGGGATAAACCCAATGACCCTTTTCCCGGTCACAGACACATTTGGTCTACGGCTATATTAGTTTTTTGGAAATATAGAATCGCATGATACACATAGCACATAAATTTGAGTACATAAAATTTAACACAGGTAAGTCAGTGGTCCCTACCTCGTAAAATGTCGTGGAAAGTCGAGTGAATGCACGTATTGAATCCCAAGTCCCCTTAATGCTCGTCACCTAATAAATTAGAAAAAAAAATATTTAATTAGTATTTTTCCTATTTAAAATAGATATCATAATAATAATAGTAATAATAATAATATAGATGATAATAATAATAATAATAATAATAATAATAATAATAATAACAATAATAATAATGTTAATAATAATAATATAATAACAATAATAATTAAAATAATAATAATATTTATAATAATAATATAATAGTAATAATAATTTAAAAGGACTGGAGTGCAGTTTTGTAATATAGTTTTGGGGCTGGATTGGGGGTTATTGGTAATCCGAGGGTTCAATCGAAAAGATGGCTAAAGGCTGGGGGGTCAATTGGAAAGGGGGTAGAAGATCTGGGGTCAAATTTTGGAATTTTGAAAAAGTTTGGAAATAAAAGGGGAGGCAGCCCCTTTCTTTTCTTCCTCCCGTCACTCCTTCTTTTCCTCCCCAAATCAATTCGGCCAGCGCATCTTCCCTCCCCCTTCCTCGGCCGAAAGCAACGACACCCGGCGACGGCAAGGCGGCGGCGTCTGGCAACAATCCGGCGGGGGCACGTTCGGGTGTCAGTATCCCCCTAATTCTCCGGGCCGGTCGAATTTGGAGGGTGCAAATCCCTCGCTGTCCCCTTCGAAAATTGACGGCGGTCGGTCGGCTGAAAGGCTGGAAAGCCGGCGGGGGTTTGGCGAGGCGGCGGCGCACGCTGGTGACTGTAGGTGGCGGCGGTGGTTTCAATTGCCGACGGGCTGCTGGAATTGGGGGTGATGTTGATGTTTGGGCGATGGGGAGGCGCTGCGATTGAGTTGTTGGCGACGGCGAGGCGGCGATTCGGGTGCGTGGGGTTGTTTGGTGGTTTTGCCGTGGCGGTTTACGGCATGGCGTGGGGTGGTTTGGTGGTTCTGCCGTGGCGGTTTACGGCATGGCGTGGGGTTCGGGCCGGGATTGGTGTTCGGGTTGGTTGGGGTTTGAGGTTGGAATCGGCAGCCGATTCGGTTACGACGGCTGCCGTAATATGGTTCAGACGAGAAGTACTTGAAAACTTTTAGACACAAGAAATAGGAAAAAGAATTACCTCTTGCACGGCCGAAAGAAAACTGAAAATCGGAGTGGCTGAATTCTTTTTTTTTTTTTTTGGATTTTGTATATAAACTTAGCTTAGGATTTAATTAAGGAAGGTTAGGGTTGACGCTTAGTGGACTAGGGCTAGCATTTAGGCTCGTTCCTAAAATCCGACAAGAATCGACCCGTTCGACGTCTTAAATTTTTTAAGACTAAATAATTCCATTGACAGCCCAAATAGTACTTTAAATGATTAAGAATAATTATAATACAGATAAATGTAATTATTCTATAAATAAAATTTATTTCGTGGACAATTCATTAGTAATTTAATTAAATTAATAATTTGCTAATTAATTATAATAGTACCTTAGAAAATTATAATGAACTATAAATTCGCTTAATTAGAGTTTTAAATTATTTATAATAACTATAGTATAGATAAATTATAATAATTTTAGAAATCGAAATTATTTCATAAACGACTTAATAGTAATTTAAATAAATAATTAAATCACTAAATAATTATATTAATTTCTTAGAAATTGATAATATAATTTTATTTGGAAAACGAATTATAAATTCGTTGAAGTAGCATTCTTAAATTATTTAATAATTAAAATAGGAATTTATTTTATGGCGACGAGCTTGGGACTAGAATTATATTTTTAATGCATGATGAAAATTAAATAAATAAATAAAATAAAATAAAATAAAATGCATTGGATTATGGATGTTACACATGAATGGACAATCTTTACGGATGGCTCTATTGGAAATCAGAGCTGCGGGGAAGAAATAGTCCTGATTGACCCAGCAGGTGTAGCCACTGAGTATGCCGTACGCCTGAATTATGCTTTATCCAATAACCGGCAGAGTATTAGGCCCTCCTGAGAGGAGTTAGATGGCACGGGATTTGGGGGCAGAACTTGTTTGTGCTAAGGTGGATTCCCAGCTCTTCTGTAAACAGATAAGCGGTGAATTTGAGACAAGGGAAGATAGCATGCAGATGTATTTGTCCATGTTCAGGGAGCTCGCCAGGGATATGAAATCTTTGACATTCTTGCAAATCCCTAGAGAAGAGAATGGAAGAGTTTATTTTCTAGCGAAGGTAGCTAGCTCAGCTACGGACTGCCGTGAAAGGGTGATTACTCTGCTGAAGGCAGATGCAGAATTTGGGGCAAGCAGGTGTGTTCGGTGATTGAAGGATATGACTGGTGCTCTCTCGTAAAGGCATATCTAGAGAAGGGAGTCTTGCCAGAGGATAAGAAGGAATCAGTAAAGGTACGGACAAGGGCTGCCAGATTTTGTTTGGTCAAAGGAGAGTTGTTCCGAAGAGGATTTGGACAGCCCCTCCTAAGATGCCTGAGCAGAGGAGAGGGAGCCTTGGTCCTTAGACAAATCCACGAGGGATGTTGTGGCAACCACATGGGCACCAGAGCTCTCTCAAGTAAGATCTTGCGGGCGGGGTATTTCTTGCCACAACTGCGAAAGCAGGCAGAAGATTATGTACGTACTTGCGAGAAATGCCAGAAGAACTCATCGTTGATACACAAGCCCGCGGAAGAGCTCACGACGATGAGCTCTTCTTGTCCGTTTCCCAAGTGGGGAATCGATTTGGTTGGCCCCTTTCCCATGGCTCCTGCCCAAAAGAAGTTTCTGATAGTGGCAATTGATTATTTTAGCAGATGGGTGGAAGTCGAGGCCTTGGCAAAAATCACAGAAATGCGGTCATGAAGTTCCTATGGAAAAATGTTGTTTACAGATTTGGTGTCCTTAGAATTCTGGTCTCGGATAATGGCACCCAGTTCATGGGTGCCAGAATTAGAGCTTGGTGTGAAAAGATGAAAATTGACCAGCACTTCACATCTGTCTACCAAACCCAGGCTAACGGTCAAGTAGAGGTCACCAATCGCATATTGGTGCACGGGATCAAGACACGTCTGGAGAGAGCTAGAGGCAGATGGGTGGATGAGTTGAATTCAATTTTATGGGCATACAGAACTAATCCAAAGGAAAGCACAGGGGAAACGCCTTTCAGCCTAGTTTATGGTATGGATGTTGTGGTGCATGTTGAGGTTAGCATGGAGACTCATCGAGTTTAGAATTTTGTCGAAGAACAGAATGAGCTGTTAATTCAAGATGCTTTGGACTTGGTAGAGGAGAAAAGAGATAGAGCTACTGTCAGAATGGCACACATCAAAGGGAGAATAAAAGCATCTTACGATAAATCCGTGGTCAGAAGGCAATTCCAGGTGGGAGATCTGGTTCTGAGAAGAGCTGATTTGGGAAAGGCAAAAGGAAAATTAGACGCCGCGTGGCAAGGACCGCTCCGAGTCATCCAAATCTTAACGGGAGCCGATTATTAATTAGAAGAGCTAGATGGGACCGAGATCTCACGTGTTTGGAATATTGCTAATTTACGAAGATTTTATGCATAGTTGTAATTTATGTATGTTTATTTGCCTTATTGAATAAAATTGTAGGTTTATTCTCGTTCACCAGTTTAAGTACGTGTTCATAATTAAGCCAGGATTGGCTAAGGGCGGATGCCCTCGATTTTTCCTGACCTGATTGTCAGTTTAAGCCAGGATTGGCTACCCTCGATTTTGCTTGACCTGATTGTTAGTATAAGCCAGGATTGGCTAATGGTGGATGCCCTCGATTTTGCCTAACCTGATTGTCTGTATAAGCCAGGATTGGCTAAGGGTGGATACCCTCGATTTCGCCTTACCTGATTGTCACTATAAGCCAGGATTGACTAAGGGCAGATGCCCTCGATTTTGCCTGACCTGATTGTCATTATAAGCCAGGATTGGCTAAGGGCGGATGCCCTCGATTTCTTGACCTGATTGTCAGTTTAAGCCAGGATTGGCTAGGGGCGGATGCCCTCGATTTTTCCTGACTTGATTGTAAGTATAAGCCATGATAGTCTAAGGGCGGATGCCCTCTATTTCCTGACGTGATTGTCAGTTTAAGCCAAGATTGGCTAAGGGCAGATGCCCTCGATTTTGCCTGACCTGATTGTCAGTATAAGCCAAGATTGGCTAAGGGCAGATGCCCTCGATTTCCCGACACGATTGTCAGTATATTCCAGGATTGGCTAAGGGCGGATACCCCAAACTTCCTGACCTGACTGGAAATTCAAGTAATTCCTATTTAAAAGGCAGACACTTGTATTTCTAGACCTTGTTGCCAAGAAACACCAGGATTGAACAGGTACGCCGGGATGATCCACGTTAATGCCTGACCTGATTATCAGCCCAAAGCTTTTGAAATGCTTGCCCTGGTTGATCAACCCCAAGCAAGACCCTGTTAAAATCAGAGTCTTTAGAGGGTGAGTCCAAAACACAATCCCTGAACTTTGAACAGAAAAGATCGATTCAAAGAAAATTTTTCATGGTATCTTCGCAAATATATATTTCATTAGTTCTGGGAAATGCAAAATACAAGTTGCCTACACCTTCTACGAAGGTTGGCAATTTTGATTACAAAAATGCAGGAAATAAATACAAAAACACAAAAGGTCATCCTTGAACAGATCTCCGATCTGAGGCCAGAGCCCGACGAACACGCCAAAGCAAATGCTCGGTCTTATGCAGTAGATGGCGGTATTTGTCAGCCCGTTCGGCAAGTGAATGAGCCTCAACCCAAATCAGCTTTTTCAGAAGATGGTTCATCGACTCCGCCAAATCAGCTTTTTCTTCTTGCAGTTGGCGGTTTAATTGACGGAGCTCAACCCATTCCCGCTTGTAATGGCGCTTCTTCTGTCTCTTCCTTTCCAGAAGACGATGGAAATAACTGATTTTTTCTCGGAGCAAGGCCAGTTTATCGGAGAGTTTGAAATTCTCAACTGCTAGAGAGATGTTCTTTCTTTTCATAACATTGAGTTCTTGAAGAAGAGAAGAAGATGCTATTGCAGAGAATTGAAAAGAAAATGATGAATACTGGTACATATTTAAGTGGATAAAAGCATGTGCAAAAGGAATCAAAAGTACTAAGGTTTTCGAAAAACCAGGAAACCCTAGAAACCCAAACGTCATATCAAGACAAACATTTATCATTAATCAAGAAATCCAGTACAAGATAAACAATAAAACAGATCGGCCACACAGGCCAAACTACAGATCTGTTGAAAAGCAAAAGCAAGATAAAAAGTAGAGACAAGGCAATCTGGGCGTCCTGAGCTACGCCTCGGGGTCAGTAACTACCATCTCTTCCTCATGCCTGATCCTCGGCTTGGGAAACCTCAACAAAGTCCTTCGCGAACTGAGTAGAGTCTTGTAGATCACCCAGATTGGCAAAGGTTGGAGAGTTTGCCACCACCATTGCCAGCGATTGTTCCGGGGGAGAGGAAGCTGAGGAAGAAGAGCAGAAGGTCTGACGAATATGATCGGCAAATGCTGCAGCGTCCAGCAGGAGAAGACGGTCGTCCTCGGCAACATGACAAAAGCTGGTGGGCTCAGGAACGCCTGTGAGGGGGGCAGAGCGATCAAAATGGAGGGTGGGGTTTTCAGCTACCCACTTGGCATGAGCGTCTTGGCCAAGATTGTAGTAGACCTCAGCCTCGGGGACCAAGAGGTCGTACAGCTCGACTGACCCTAGGAAGGCTCGGTGCATAGTCTCCCGAGTTAATTGAATCAGGCGTAGTCCTTCCTCTGAGTTGAGGAACTCAATCCTTCCCTCTGCTCGCCCCTCGGTACGGCCTTTGGCCTCTCCGTCGGCCTCACCCACAGCTCGGGATTTCCTTGCCTTGTCCTTGAGCTCTTGCTCCCGGAGAATGGCCTGGGCACGCTGCCTGCCCTCAGACTCATGCGATTCTCTCAGTGCAGATTTAGCTCCTTCCAGCTCTGACTTGAGGAGTTCCATATCCCCGTCGAAACCGTGCACCTTAGCCAGTGCGCTCTGAAGCTTGGAAGATAGGTCCTGATTCTATCTTTTCAGGACCTCGATCTCCTTTTTCAGATCTGCATGCAGCAAAGAACCACGTGCCCGGGCTAGCAAGGAGGCCCTCTATACCATAGCCTGAGAAAAGGGAGAATGATGAATAGAAAAACTTGGAAAGATTAAAGATATAACAAATGATGGAATCCTCACCTGTGCCTCTGCCATGCAGTAAGATTCGACCACCTCTGGATCGACATCTTATCAACGACCCGACAATCAGCTGTGGGGGCTAGTCCCATCATGAACTTCTTAGCTACCTCCCCGGTGCAGTTCAGAGCTGACCTGTTAAAAAGAGCCTGATTAGGATAGGGAGGAACTTGGGGGACCGCCTCAGGGGGGGCTTGAGGAAGGACTTGAGGCTCAGTTCGCCTCTGTTTCCACATCTGCATTTGCTGTTCCTCCTCAGGACTCTCGGAGGACAGGACTGTAATGGTTGGAGCTGCCGGATCAGGCGCAGTTCCCCTCGACAGCTTTGGATTCTTCCTCACTGTCCCTGGAAGAATTCCCTCGGATGGAGCTGCCCTGGATTGCTCCTGGGGCTGGCTTTGGAAAGGCGCTGCCAGGGTAACTTCCTCTGAAGTAGGAGAAGCTCTGGCAGACTCTCCCAGAGGGCTTTTTTGGCCCCCACCCGCGGCTTTCCTGGCCTTGGCGTCTAAGAGTGCTTGCATCATCTTCGCTGAAATAAAGAGTAGAACTATAAATAATAATAATAAATAATGAAAAGGGGTGAACAGTCAGTGCGGGATTATACCAGTGTGAGGGGGCAGAGGTCCGCTCTATTGTTGAGTGATAAAGAAGGATAAAAAGTCAGGTTTAAGGATTGAGGATATGTCCAGAGGGGTTGCATTAAGGGCGTTGATTTTCTTGGCTATGTGTGGGGGTCTCTCACCACGGGATAATGGTGCTTGTGGAGGTAAGATGCTAATGAGAGCAGTAGAGAAGCCCCAATTTCCAAAACACTGAACATAAAAGAACTTCTTTCTCCAGGCCTTGTGAGAAGTAGGGAGACCTGTCAAGAAATGGACATCCGGCCTGGTGGAAAGATAGAAAAAGCCAGAGGCTCTCTTGGCTAAGAAGAAGGAGTAAAAAAGTTGATCCGTGGTAGTTATTCCAGAATACTGCGCCGCTAAATGAAAACCCACCATCACTCGGAAGGCGTTAGGTAAAAGCTGTTGTACCGGAATCTGGTACATCTGGGAAATGGCTAGAATGAAGGGATGAATGGGAAGACTCAGGCCAGCGTGGAACTGGTCCACGTAGAAAGTTAAATGATGAGGAGGAGGCGACAAAGCCTTCTCATCTGGTGCCGGACTGGTAAACATAAAGTCGTCGGAGATGTTAAAGGTGGCGCGTATATCTCGGAGGGTTTGGTTACTAACTATGGAGGTTATGTTGTCAAAAAGGGAGTTTGGGGGAGCCACCAGAGGTCTCTCTGGAAGAACCACCGGAGGTCTCTCCATAAGAGCCTTCGGAAGCGACTCTGAGGAGGATATGTGCACAGAAGAGGTAGAGTTCGCCGGCGCCGCCGACGAAGCCTCCCCGGTAGAACCACAGTGAGAAGAGGAATTGGACATAATTAAAGGTTGTGAAGGAAGTAAAGAAAGTACCTAGTTTATGAAATAATCGGAGAAGCTGGACGAAGAAAATTTGAATCGAGAGACTCGCCGGAGTACTGGAGAGAAAAAAGGGGAGAAATCGAGAAATTGTGAAAATGGAATTTGAAAAGTGAAGGGACAAGAAGGCAAGTGTATAAATTTGAAAAACGAGAATCGAGAAAGGCGGAATTTGATGGGATCCCCGCATTTAATGTGGGCAGTACCCTAGGTAATGAGATGGAGAGCCAATCGTCCTAGGGTAGGCCATGTGCCACCAACCTGTCAGTAATTGAGAAGATGTGTGGGAATAAAGACCGTTTTGGAATATGAGCCGACACCGATAATGCCAATAATTAGGCCTGGTTGTCAGGTGGATTTCCTGGGATTTGCATTGGTACGAGAAGCACTAAAGGAAGTGGGACCATCCTGTACTGAGATAGACATAAAGCTCTTATAGCTCTACCCTCACTAATTTGGGGGGAGGAGTTGATGTGGCAGGAGTAGGTCAGACCTGGTGTGGGTAGAGCTAATTTGGCAAAATGCTAGATAAGCACGGCTGGACCAGAGTGACCAGTAATTTCGGTCAGATCTTCTTCTCAAAGCAAGGCCTGATCTCCTCTCTAAGGAAGATTATGTTGAGCTGATTTCTAGAGGAAATCCTTGGGAAAGCCATTAGCAGATGGGCTCAGGATGGGTCAGGACTGTAGACCTGACCTAGGATAACTAAAAGGAGGTAAGGTCAACTCGATCCTAAAGAAAGGATTGATCGGGCTTTCTTAGAAGACAGAGCTGGTAAAGATAGCCATGGTTTGAGAATTTTCCTGACCTGGTAGAGTTTTCCAGGACCCAGATGGTTGGAAAAAGGAGATCAGGTCAATTTAAACCTGGGTAAGGTTTGACCTGGCTTTTCCTAGAAAAATAATCATCTCGAGCTGGACAGTATTGAGGGAAGAGCAGGCCCAGGGAAGACCTGGCCTCCTTACCCTCTTTGAGGAGAAAAGTGGGACCATTTATCAGAGTTTGTTGCCTCAACAGCCCCTGATTCGCGGCCCCTGTTCCCGAGATCCCGGAAAGGGTCCCCACTGGGAAAAACTATAAATATCTCAGCCCCAAGGCTGAGTGAGGTATGTCATTCTTTGTGCATTTCTGCTTTGCTTTCTAAGAGAAACCTCATACGCTTTACTGACTTAAGCATCGGAGAGGTTTCCACAGGAAAACCACTGGTGGTCCTTTCTAACGTGTTTCTATGTGCAGATAAAAAGGGTGTTCAAGGTTCCAGGTGTTGTTCTTGACGTTGGTCATATTTTGGGTCGAAACAGATTGATTCCCGTCGGGGGAAGCAAAAAGTCTCCTTGGTTTTCCTACTCGTTCGATGTTGTGTATGAGTGGTGCAAGTTCACCTCTTAGGCTTCTACGACCTTTCATACATAACAAATAAATTCAACGTATCGAGCGGTAACCAGAAACTATCATAAACGTAACAAACATAAATTTAACACGATTAAAATTTGTTTACATCTTTGCCACTCCCTGGCAACGATGCCAAATTTTGATCCGAGATTTTGTGTTTCTCTTTTCAAAATTAAAAACCCAAGTTAAACTAATGCGCGTCTACGTTTGAAAAGGTTTAGCTAAGCCTCAAGAGAACGGGGTCACTTGTAGACCGGTAAGTTAAACTCGGGTCGATCTCTCGAGGAGTGGAAATACGGAGTCAATGATGTTTATTAAAACACAAATTCTAACACTAAATACGCGATCAACGGGGTTTTTGTTTCAAAAATCACCAAAGTACTTAATTTTGAGAAAAACTCGATAACTTATCTTGCTTCGAGAGCGTAAACCTCTTCTCAAGAGTAGTTTAATCGATAAACAAACTCAACAATGATTATTATAACTTATTCTAAAGACCGTTCCACCAAATCTCATTCAGACATTCAATCGAACAGTTGATATGCATTCACGAAACACAGTGAAAACGTAACAACCAATCCAATTATTCGAAATGGAATAACACGAATCACCAATGATCATAAAACAAAATGTCAACAATCGTTCATAGATAATAAATCACATAAATCAGTCGTACACCATATCCCAATTCGTAAGAGAATCAGTCTCCAAAGACATGAACCAAGTTTTAGCACGATCCTTCAAGGTATATGGAAAACAATGCATCTTTGGTTGATCTTCGTTAAGGTCTTGAAGGGGAAATGTTTGGATGACGGCATAAAATTCCCGAATGTAATTGAGATAGTCTTCATTCGAGAGTCCCTAAAAGGAAGGTAATTAATTGAAGTAGATTGCCTTGAGTTCATAATCTCGGTCCATGGGGTCCAAATTGGATGATGTGGATGGGCCGATGATGTGCCGAGCAAATTCTCGTATACGAGTAGGACAGGGTTCTTGATGTTGGTAATAACCATTAGGCTGCATGTATGGTCCCAGGGTTTCTTGTCAGGCTTGATAGTACAGTTGTTGGGGTTAATGGTGAAAATGTGGAATGTGTTGGTGAGGTGGTTGATTTACTCGTGGAACTTGATTGTTTAATGGAGCATCGTAAGGGCCTTGGTTTGGATTAGCGTAAGGCGTCCGTGCATTGGGAGGGTTGTGATTCATGATCAGATTATTATATAGATTTGGTACGCCATTTTTCTCGTTTTGATCTTACGGTGAGTTTATATTTGTATCGGGATGATCCATTGGTATCTCGTCTATCGGATCTTTTCAAGGATTATCGTCCTTAACTCCGCCGGGTGCGGCTCTTGTTCGATTCACCGTGTTGATGTTGTCAATAAAAGGGAAATCTCTCCACCAAGTAACCTTTATCCTTGTATACACTCAGCAAACGGCCAAATGTATCGAGTTGAAATAAAATGAAATTGCACTAAACTAACTAATCTCACATGAACAAACATTTAAAAACCTTTGGCACTCCCCGGCAACAGCGCCAAATTTTGAATCGGACTTTTTACACTTACTTTTTAATTAGAAAAGTTCGTCTGCAAGAGAATATAGCGATTGGAAGTGTTAAGTTTGACTCGAGTCGAATATCTCGAGGAATGACAATCGGAATTGAAATGTTCATTTAGACACAACTTAACTAAACACACAATCAAGAAAGTTTGTAGTTTGTTTTATTTTAAGAACGATAAAAATATGAGTAACACGACTTTCAATTTAAACAAGGTAAGTAATTGACAAAACTAACGAATCAAACTAGATCTACAAACATACGGATGGAAAGCGATGAAGAACGATAAATAAAACGTGAGCAACTAAAGTTGTTTGATAAACATACTGAAACCAAAATAAATTACGAAATTCAGTAACACCAAAACACCGAGGGATTAACAACCTAAATTTGACAATAAGAAAATCACCATAGAAATTAACCATTTTATGCAAATAAATTCAACCCAATACTTACAATTAAACGAAAATCAAGTTAAACGCAATCAACATATCAAAATTAATTATTCAAATTCACAAGAGGATTTCTAGGATTAAACGATTGGAATTACCTAAATTTTTCACGAATACAAATCGCAGAAAAAGATCAAGGAGCTCCCAACGAACTGAATTTCCAATATCCAAAACATCGTAGTTTCTAAATTCGATAACCAAAAGTAAATAATCAAGAAGAAAAAAATGCAAGAGTAATAGAAGAACTCAAATGTTCAAGGGTAGGTTATCTAGATCAAAAAATGGTAAGTGATCAAATCTGGCTGCAGCTGGAGAATGTTGACGCTTAAATAGTGTCACTAGAGGAGGACACTGTGGTAATTTTTCCTGGAAATGTCAACCGTCGAATTTCGTCGATCGACGGTATCTCTATCATCGTTCTTGCATCGATGACGATTGTCGATCGATGTTGGCTCGTTGTTCTCGGCGAGTCGATCAACTAGGGTTGTCGACTCAGCTAGTAGGCGCTCGTCGATGTCGCATCAACAGGCTGTGTCGATCGACAGTAGCTGGTATACCTAGGCAGTTCGATCGATTGGGGTTTTTGACGTGGGCGAGAGGTGTGCGTCGGCACTGCATTGACTACACGTTGATTGGTTGTCGACTGCCGACAAGCTTTGCAAATCGTTGTCTAGTTTTCGTCGTTCTGAACTGGTCATAACTCATGGGGACGCGCGTGGCTTCGCTCAGTAGACTAAAAGATAAGAAGACCAAATTCGAATAAATATTTACCATAGATGAGAGAAAAAGTGATAAATGGAATAAAAATTACACGAGCTAAATAATAACTAAAAGAAAGAAAAATGAGAGAGAATACGACCTAAAATCCACTACAACACAAATAACAAAATATAAAAACAAACAAAAATCACATACAAATATGTAAAAATCAATAAACAAAATTTAAATGAAATTATAAATACGAATTTTTTACTCAACTTGATTGGTATTGCATATAACTCTTTGATGCGCGCGTGCGCTTGCGCATATACACATAATGTATGTATACGAAAATGCTTAAGTGTAACATGGGTAATTATTTGTAATGGTAAAATCCCCTAATAACAAAATATGGAAAGTTAAAAAAAAAACTACTACTATAGACTCGTCATCATAAATTAAGGGATAATTAAAAATACTGTAATATTCTACATATCATATCGCTAGTTGATTACTAATGTAGATATTAATATCATTCATTGTTTCACACCTATCTTAGGTTACCACAAGGGAGGTTACAAATATAATTTTTTTTAATTATGGAAGAGCACTTCCAAGTTTTGGAAAATGAAAATTTGAATCGCACATTGAAGGTGCAATCAAGAATATGTAAAATAGTTATAATAATTAATTTGCAAAATAATTTCAAAAGTTCATTACAAATACACCCAAACTATTGCAACATGAATTTATTACCTACACAATGATTATGCTTGAGCCGAAAAGTGATCCAAACTTTTGTGCACCCCTTTTTAATAAATTAATTTAAAAAGCACGTCAGTTTGCTCGTAAGAGTACGAGGTACTTGTAGGGTGATGAGTTTGACTCGAGTCGTATCTCTCGAGAAAACAACTATTCAGTCTTTTGGATGTTTTTCTCAATTACGAATAGAAATAAAATACATGTACATTTGGGGTTTTAAAGAGACTGAATTGATCATTATGAACTAAAGCAGTAATTAAACTATAACTAATTAAACTAATTATTCTAACTAAATTATAAACTACGAGCAACAACTAAATTATGCTATGAAGATTTAAATATAATTAACGTATCTAGGAACACAAATATAAAAAACTACCATTAAGCAATTGTATCATACAAATCTAAGAAGAATAGCTAAGCATAAATCAACTCGCATAAATAAACTAAATTAAACCAATATCCAATCATAAAATGATTAAGCTAATTAAACTAGTTCTAGCATTAACTAATCAAGCAATTAACTAGAAAATTAACTACGTAACTAACTAAGAGTTTAGAGAACTTATTGGAACTAAGAAAAGCAGCAAAAAGCTCCAGCTATTCCGGAGTTGCACATCGATCTTGGGCGAAGATTGAATCCCGAATGCGAATTCGATGTTTTGGACGCGTTGTTCTTCGATCCTTGATCTATGTCTTCAAATCTCGGTATGAGATGTGGTATTATTGTTATTGTAAGTTAAGGAACCCTAGGTAGTCGTGTATATGTCCAAAAATTCGAAACATGGAGGGTTTATATAGATATTGCAAGTCTTGGCGCATAAGAAACCCTAAAATCCGAATTCTGGGCCGTCGCGTTGACGGTACGTCGACCGACGCAGGCTGGCTCTCGATGTCAACGCGGCCTGGGTGTGCGCGTCGGCTGGGCGGGTGCGTCGACTGACGCGGTCATGGATCGACGCTTCAGAAAGTTGCATCGACGCTGCGTCGGTCGACGCGTCTAAGATCGACACCTCAGAAAGTTGCGTCGGAAGGGCGTCGTCTTGGCGTCGATCGTCGCGGGCGGTGACTTGCATCGACGGAGCGTCGACGCTTGCGTTGATCGATGCGACAGAGAGCCTGTCTTGGTTCTCGATCTTTTTTGCTACTCGTTTCACCGGAAAGCTCGTTCTCCTATTCTTGAACATCAAACTTCGTCTATTACGCGCTGAACTCTTCCGGTTACTTAGCTGTAAGGTGAAAAACAACAAAATATCACCTATTTACATCAATTACGATTAAAATAAAATAAAATAAGTTGGAACTATAAAATACAGAATTAATGCTTAAATCGTCCAACTTATACCAAAGAACAAATAGAAAAACGAACTAAAAAGGCTAATAAAAATAAGGACAAATCTACGTAAATCAACTACCCCACGCTTAATTGATTTGTTCGTCCTCGAACAAACGATAAATTCAAAGTATCACTAGAATGAAAATAAGTTCAAGCAAGAGTCGTGATATGCTACATACATAATTTTGAAAATATAGGTACAAGTCACGCAACGTCAATCACTCGACCATTATTACATTATCGCTCCAAAACAAAATCATGCTTCCTCGCGAAGGATAATATATAAGTGTACGCTCAAAAGCACTCAAGTATTTTCTGCATGGGACGTGTATACACTCAAATCATACAATTATATGCACAATAAATAAGCACCAGAAATCAATCTCTTTTCAATCGCAAATTAAGTGTGTTGTCACTACTAAGAATCAGAAAAGGTCTTCACGGGTGTAATGTAAGGCTCTTTGGACGGGTATGAAATATATAAGTCGTGTGGCTAACTTATGATCAATCATGATCAATAACTTACTCAACCTAACCTAATCACGAAGCAAAGTGCTTCATCTCGTACAAAAGAAAAACCTCACTAAACACTCATAACGTAGCCTTTTAAATATAGGCTATTTCCCAGCTCGCAAACCATAAAACCGACTTGAAGCTCAGAAACCACTTAATCACTACTCTTTTGCCTTTTAAACATAATGCCTCATAAAATAAACAATTAGACTCAAGCCTTTACAAGCGCGTAGGCAATTACTAACACAAGACCCACCATCTTTCTTATCATTTTTTTTTATTTTCCCCCGTTTATTCTTTTTATGGGGTTTCTCTATTTTTTTTATTTTTTTTTATTGTTTTTTTAGATGGTGGTCCTTACTCACAAAATAATAAATTCCTAATAACAATTCCAAGACTCAAATAACCAATAAAAATATGAACTCCTACCCCACGCTTTTAATGGGTTAGTAGTGGTCGACTTAATAAAATTACTCATGGCTAAAAACATGGATTATTTGGCTATGATTGGCTCATTTGGAATTTATAGTGGCTAAAATATATGTATATGACCGGAATAGGGTTTTATTTGTGCCTTAACGTCATTTTCGAAGTCAACTACACACAGCGATTTCAAAGAGATATCAAAACTAAAACTTATTCAAGTACATGCAATGATGATGATCAGTCAGGCTACTTACAGGCTTTTGCATGAAAAAGTTTTGAATTGACGCTGCTTTTGAGGTTTTGCGAAATCAATTGCGTCCAAGTACCATTTTACAATATATAAATAATAATTTTTTTTAAATTATGCACTTATGCACGCTCAAAGACGAAAACAAATAATCATACATAGTCAACTTCGAAATGCAAGCTCGCATCTTCCTCAAGCTTTGACGGTTTTGCTCGTGGTTCGTATCAATCATCTCGTCGATGATTTGGATCTTATCGAACATCTTCAATTGAAATGCTCGGTTTTCTTCAAAAAATTGGCTCTAATCGGGATTCAGGCCCAAAGTAGAATGGCGGGCTTGTTCCATATCCGTGTCGCCATCGTCGTCGT
The DNA here is from genome assembly GCA_014905375.1 of Phtheirospermum japonicum. NCBI lineage: Eukaryota > Viridiplantae > Streptophyta > Magnoliopsida > Lamiales > Orobanchaceae > Phtheirospermum > Phtheirospermum japonicum. The sequence goes on from BMAC01000108.1 coordinate 305,705, forward strand.
TCGGTCGAGACGAAGATCCTCCTTGAGTCGAAGACCTCACTCGGGGTGCAGGGGCACGTGTCAATGAAAGTGAAGTAGTCCCGAGTGGATGAAAACTGCTTTCGGCCGGATCGAACCCGAAGTGACGGGCGAGGCCGGTTATGTACGGTGCGAAAGAGAGAAGTGGCTTCTTGCTTCCTGGAGTTCCCTTAGTAACGTTATATAGTCCTTGCAAAATTAATGGGAAAAGCCGGACTTGGCGACCATCGAGAAGACATTGAAGAACATAGAGCTCGGACTTGGTCGCGTAGGTGGCCTCGTTCTTGCATAAAATAATGTGGCCGAGGATTTTCTAGGCGACATATAGGGCATCGTCTTAAATTTTTGAACAAGGAAATCGATTGAAATCACCCGTATTTCCCCCGGTGATCATCCCCCAAAAAGAGGCTAAGTCGAAGCCTGAACTCCTACCGGGTGGTCCCCTTCGGTCGGGAAACCAAATATGTTGCCAAAAATCTCCTCGTCGACATAAACATCTGTAACGCCCCGATTTCACTTTAGTCAAAATAGGATTTATATTTATGAAAAATATGACGAAACCTTGGCGTCACAATAAATGTCAAGACTTTCAAACTTTACGCAGCGGAAATGAACATAATATAAATAACCAAATCACCATCAAAGGAAATTTATAATTAAAAACRCRTTTTTATGTCTAGTTCTACTTTTATTTAAAACAATRAAACCAGTTTGGAAACACAAAACCAACAATAATATTTTTATTCCTCTACTCGTCTCCCATCCGATCGACATCTTCGTTCATACCTGAAAAAAAATATCGTTGATTTGGGATGATCTCAACGTACTCAATAGTTACACCGACTTAACCAATGCAAAATCATACAACTCAAAAATAGCACAAATGACCATAGAATTCATAGCTTTATCGTAGAAAATAAGTTGACTGCAGCTAAAATGCGCCGGGATATACCCGATGACCCTTTTCCCCGATCACAGACACATTTGGTCTATGGTTTTAATTCGTGGTTATAGCACGCCGGGATAAACCCGATGACCCTTTTCCCCGGTCACAGACACATTTGGTCTCTGGTTTTAATTCGTGGTTATAGCACGCCGGGATAAACCCGATGACCCTTTTCCCCGGTCACAGACACTTTTGGTCTACGGCTATATTAGTTTTTGGAAATATAGAATTGCATGATACACATAGAACATAAATTCGAGTACATAAAATTTAACATAGGMAAGTCAGTGGTCCCTACCTCGTAAATATTRTCGTGGAAATTCGATTTGAATGCAAGTGGTTGAATCCTAAGTCCCCTTATTRCGCGTCACCTAATCAATTAGAAAATATATATATATAATTAGTATTTTTCATATTTAAAATAGTAATAATAATAATAATAATCGTAATATTAATAACAATATTAATGATAATAATAATAATAATAAAAATAATAATAATGTCAATAATAATAATATAATAGCAATAATAATTAAAAGGACTGGAGTGCAATTTTGTAATATAGTTTGGGGCTGGACTTGGGGTTATTGGTAATCCGAGGGTTCAATTGAAAGGTAGCTAAAGGTTGGGGGTCAATCTTGGAAATTCTTGAAAATGGGCTGGAWAAGAGGAGGACCCAGCCCTTTACTCCTCAAACCCGTCTCCTTATTTCTCCTCCTCCAGAAATTCACAAAGATTCGGCCAGCACATCCCCTTCCCTCTTCCTCGGCCGACGGCGACAGCAGCCGGAAACGGTTTGCCGCCGTCGGGATTTTGGGTCGGAGATAATCGGGCCTGGACTCGTCGGGAGTTCGTTTGGTGTTGGCGGTTCGGATGGTTTGCCGTGGGGGTTTGTTGTCGACGGCAGGGGTGGCTTCGAGTTTGGGTTGACATGGGTTGAAACGGGTCGTGGCGGTGGTTGTTTGGAAACGGCGGAGATGAAATCGTGGCCACTGGTATTGGTGCGATTCGTCGCAGCCAAGTCGGGTTGTATTCGGGTCTGAGTTGCTGAGGTGTCGGCGACTGGGAGTCGGGCCGTGGTGACGTTGGCTTGGTCTGCGGCTCGGCTGTGACTGAGCTGGTTCTCGTGGGTGGTTTGTCGTCGAAGTTCTTCGGGTCTCGGGTGGTGTTTGGCTGGGAATCGCCGGAATGTTGGCGATTTATGATGTTTGGCTATGGCGATGGTTAGAGATGGGCTGGGAAGAGAAAGAGAAAAAGAAAAAAAAAATAAGAACTGAACACACAAGACGTACCTCTTGCGGCTGTAATCTGTAATTGAAAGTTGAAGGGCTGAATGATTAGGAACGGCTGATGAGAAAAAAAAAGACTTTGGTTTATAAACCAAAGATGAACTTAATTTAGGAAAGTTAGGGTGGGAGTTTAGTGGGCTCGATTTAAACATTGGGGTCTTTTTTTTTTTAAATTCCGTAAAGAGTCGACCCAATAACGACTTAAGTTTTAAATCCAATAATTTCGTGAACGACCCAATAGTATTTTAAATTATTAAAAATAATTATAATATAAATAAATTATAAAAATTTTAGAAATTGAAATATATTCATAGACGACTCAATAGTAATTTAAATAAATAATTAAATTACTAAATAATTATAATAATTTCTTAGGAATTGATAATATAATTTTATTTGAAATCGAACTATAAATTCGTTTAAATAACATTCTTAAATTAATTTAAAATTAAAAAAATAGGAAGTCGTATTATGGCGACGAGCTTGGGACTAGAATTATATTTTTAATGCATGATGATAATTAAATAAATAAATAAATATATTGGATGTATGGATGTTACAACCTACCCCCCTTAGAAAAATTTTGTCCTCAAAATTCCGCACTTACCCGAAATGCCGAAATTTGGATACTTCGCTTTGAACTCTTCCTCCTGTTCCCAAGTGGCCTCGTTCATCCCATGACGTCTCCATTGCACCTTGATCAATGCTACTCTCCTTGTTTCTTAGTTGGTGTATCTTACGATCCAAAATCGCTTCCGGAGCCTCTTCATAAGTTAAATCCTTATTAACCTCCAACTCTTCGTAGCTCACAATATGGTGTGGATCGTAGACATACTTTCTTCCGTACAAAGACTCGTATGGAGCCATACCAATGGTGGATTGGTAACTGTTGTTGTAAGCAAATTCCACCAATGGTAATAAGCCTTCCCATTGACTTCCCAAGTCAAGTATGCAAGTTCTCAGCATATCTTCCATGACCTGGTTAGTCCTCTCAGTTTGACCGTCTGTTTGTGGATGATAAGCCGTACTGAACTTCAATTAGTGCCCAGAGCACTTTGCAAGCTCTTCCAAAAGTTCGAGGTGAACCTCGTGTCTCTGTCCGACACAATCGAGACCGGTACTCCGTGCAACTTAACAATTTCCCGAATATAGATTTGGGCATATTGTTCCATGTTGAAGGTCATCTTGACCGGTAAAAAGTGAGCCGACTTGGTTAGACGATCTACTATCACCCAAACTGCCTTGTTACCTCTCGTCGATGGCGGTAAACCTACTACGAAATCCATCGAGATATGCTCCCACTTCCATTCCGGAATCTCTAGTGGTCTAAGCAAACCTGACGGTCGTTGGTGTTCGGCCTTGACTCGCTGACAAACTAGACACTTTCCCACAAAAGTGGCAATGTCTCTCTTCATGCTCCTCCACCAAAAYACTGTCTTCAAGTCCTTATACATCTTGGTACCACCAGGATGTGCAGTGTAAGGAGTACAATGGGCTTCTTCAAGAATTTCTTTCCTTAGATCCTCGTCTTTTGGAAAACAAATCCTCCCTTCGTAAAACAAAGCTCCAACGTCTGCTAATACAAAACCTTTGATGGTTCCTTTCCGCACTTTCTCCTTCATCTTGCTTATGAAACCATCTCGAGTTTGAGTTTCCTTGATCCTTTCTCTCAAAGTTGGTTGCACCACTAAAGATGCTAAGATCCCCTTCGTGTTCTTTGGAGGTATCACCATTTCGATCTTCATCTTGGCGAACTCCTCAACCAACTTATCTTGTTCGGACAGTAAACTCATCAGTCTTCCTTTACGACTCAACGCATCGGCTACCACATTCGCCTTCCCTGGATGGTAGCTAATGGTACAGTCATAATCCTTAACCAATTCCAACCATCTTCTTTGACGCATATTCAACTCCTTCTGAGTGATTAAATACTTCAAGCTCTTATGGTCGGTGAAAATCTCACACTTGCCTCCATACAAGTAGTGTCTCCAGATCTTAAAAGCATGAACTACGGCCGCGAGTTCCAAATCATGCGTAGGGTAGTTCATCTCATGGGTTTTGAGTTGTCGTGATGCATAAGCCACTATTTTCCCATGTTGCATCAGGACGCAACCCAAACCATGTTTCGACGCATCGCTATAAATAACGAAGTCCTTCGTTGGGTCGGGAATTGTCAAGACGGGTGTGGAAGTGAGCCTTCTCTTCAGCTCTTGGAAACTCTCCTCGCACTTCGTGCTTCAAACAAACTTCTCCCCTTTCCTCGTAAGTCGAGTCATCGGCACAGCTATCTTAGAAAATCCTTCGATAAATCTTCGATAGTAGCCTGCTAGACCCAGAAAACTACGAACTTCACTCGCATTCGTGGGGGTGGCCCATCCATTTACAGCTTCAACCTTAGATGGATCCACTTCTATCCATTGAGCAGTGACGATGTGACCAAGGAACACWACTCGGTCCATCCAAAACTCACACTTACTGAATTTCGCATACAACTTCTCCTTGCGAAGTGTTCCCAACACTATTCGTAAGTGTTCCTCGTGCTCTTCTTGACTCTTTGAAAAGATCAAGATATCGTCGATGAGGACTATGGCGAACTTATCCAAGTAGGGGTGGAAAATCCTATTCATCAAATCCATGAACACTGCTGGAGCATTGCTTAGCTCGAATGGCATCACAACAAACTCATAGTGCCCATATCTCGTTCTAAAAGCAGTYTTCGGAATGTCACTCTCTTTGATCTTCAACTGATGATATCCCGACCTTAAGTCGATCTTAGAGAAGACACTCGCTCCTTTTAACTGATCGAATAAGTCTTCAATTCGAGGTAACGGGTACTTGTTCTTTATTGTGAGTCGATTAAGTTCTCTATAATCGATACACATCCTCATTGACCCATCTTTCTTCTTAACAAAGAGGACCGGTGCTCCCCACGGTGAAACACTCGGTCGGACAAAACCTAAATCAAACAAMTCTTGGATTTGTGCCTTTAGTTCTTGAAGTTCCTTCGGTGCCATCCTGTAAGGTGCCTTTGAGATAGGTGCTGCCCCTGGTGTCAAATCAATTGTGAACTCGACTTGACGACTGGGCGGTAATCCTGGTAACTCTTCCGGAAAAATGTCCTTAAAATCTCGAACGATGGGCACTTCGTGCGGTGTCACCTCGACCGCTGGATTGCTCACCAAATTCACCAGGAAACCTTGGCATCTCTCTTTCTTCAACAGCTTCATGGCCTTCATTGCCGTTATCACTTGTGGCACCATCTTGGTCTTGGCTCCAAAGAACTTGATCTCTCCACCTTCTGGGAGTTTGAAAGGTATTTCTCTTTCGCGACATTGTATCTTCGCTTGATACTTCGTGATCCAGTTCATTCCTAATATCAAGTCGAAATCCCTCATTTCAATCACATACAAGTCCGCCTCGAGATTCTTTCCTCCTACATCGATCTTCACTCCCTTATCCATCAAGTTCGTAACCATTACGTCTCCGGATGGTAAACCAACCTCTAAGGGTTCCTCTACTCTAGTGCTCTTAACTTCAGTTAAATCACGAAATTTCTTCGACACAAAAGAGTGCGAAGCACCCGTATCAAAAAGCACAAAAGTAGGAATTCCTGAGACGGTTAACATACCTGTTATAACTCCAGGATTCTCTTCAGCCTCCTTGCGTGCCATGGAATACATTCGAGCATTTCCTCCATTGGTTGGTCCCGGCTTCGGCCCTCCACCGCCTTGTTGCCTTTGACCATACACAGGACAGAACTGYGTTGCATGCCCACTCTGACGGCAGCAGTAACACTTTCCTTGCCCTAGAAGGCACTCACCAAAATGTCTCTTACCGCAATTTTGGCACATGGGCTTGTCGTTCAACCCCTGTTGTCTGTTCACGTCACCAGTCTTCTGTTGTTTGGCTTGGTTAGAACTTCCTCCTACCCACTTTCTCTTGTCCACCGAGATTGTGGGTTTAGGCTTCACCTCATCCATTCGAAGACTTGACTCCACATCCTGGGCTCTCTTAACCATCTCCGAGTAAGGAAGGTCGCCTTGTGCTGAAAGAATACCCGCTAGTTGGGCTCTCAAACCACTCTTGAACCTCAACGATTTCTTCAAATCGGTGTCCACCAGGTGTGTAGCGAAACGGCTCAACTGGTTAAACCTCCTCTCGTACCCAGTGACCGTCAAGTTCCCTTGTTTGAGATTCAGGAACTCGGTCTCCTTCTGATCGCAATACGAGTGCGGGAAAAACTTCTCCATAACCACCGTCTTGAACTTGTTCCAAGTGAAGGCGTCTCGCTCCGCCTCTGAACAGGTTCTCCAATAACCTTCCCACCAGTGGTCAGCATCTTCAGTTAGCTGAAAAGTGGCACACGTGACCTTCTGCACGTCGTCGCACGCTATCATTCGAAAGATTCTTTCGAGTGACCGGAACCACTCCTCCACTGCATCAGGTCCATCTCTCCCATTGAAAGTTGGTGGTCGGTACTGGCGGAACTGATCCACTGCTCTCGAGTTGTTACCTCCATTCCCTAAACCGTTATCTTGAAGGCGTTGGAAGAAGTTAGTGAAAACCGTATCCATAGCCTCAACGGTTGTTTGGTCGAAGTGGGGTGGGTTTTCTTCATTAACCCT
>BMAC01000108.1:314170-330581 GCA_014905375.1 Phtheirospermum japonicum
ATTATTATTAATATTATTTATTATTATTACTATTATTATTATTATTATTATTTTAAATATGGAAAATACTAATTAAATATATTTTCTAATTGATTAGGTGACGAGCATTAAGGGGACTTAGGATTTCAACTACGTGCATTCCACTCGACTTTCCACGACATTTTACGAGGTAGGGACCACCGACTTTCTTATGTTAAATTTTATGTGCTCAAATCTATGTGCTATGTGTATCATGAAATTCTATGTTTATAAATTAATATAGCCGTAGACCAAAAGTTGTCCGTGACCGGGGAAAAGGGTCATCGGGTTTATCCCGGCGTGCTATAACCATTGATTAAAACCAGGGGCCTTAAGTGGCCTATGACCGGGGAAAAGGGTCATCGGGTATATCCCGCCGCGTTTTAGCTGCAGTCAACTTATTTTCTACGTTAAAATTATGAATTCTATGGTTAATTGTGCTATTTGTGAGTTGTATGATTTTGCATGGGTTATGTCGGTGTAACTATTGAGTACGTTGAGCTCATCCCAAATCAACGACGTGTTTTTCAGGTACAAATGAAGATATCGAATGAAAGGGAAACGAGGAGGGGAATGAAAAGTCTTGATGTTGGTTTTGTATTTTAAATCTTGTTTTATGTTTTAAATAAGAGTCGAACTAGACATAAAGTGTATTTTGATTATCAATTTCCATTGATGGTATTTGGGTTATTTATATTATGATTATTTCCGCTGCGTAATTACGTTTTGAAAGTTATCTTTAATTAATAGAAAATTACATTTATTGTGACGCCAAGGTTTCTCCATTTATTTTCTTAAATATAAATCCTATTTTCGACTAAAGTGAAATCGGGGCGTTACAAAGGTGGTATCAGAGCCAAGGTTTTGATTGGTTCTGTAGACTCGTTTCGTTTTTGAAAATCAAAAAGTTTATAAAATAAATATTTGGATTACTTAAATAGTCTTCATTCCTCCTCGTCGAACATTCGTCGATATCCTCAAGGTACAAAAGTTCATTACAATTGTTTAATCATTAATTTAAATTCCATGTTATTCATGACTGCATTGTATTGGGTATGGATGTTTATACTATGGATGTGATTGCATTGTCTTGGGATTGTGTGTGTTGATGCTATTGGTATGATGACACTCCAAGGCATGGAGGATTTCATTATTTATGGTTTTTCGGAAGTCGACACGATGAGGTTATTTGTTGACCAAACATCATTTGTGGCGCTTAGCCAAAGCGGATGGGAGTGCCACTACTGGCCTCGAGGCAGCTCAGCACACGGTGGAGCGACTACCGATGCAATGGAAACTCCGAGGGGACTATTTATGTGCTAGACTTGCGAGGATTCAGTTTCCCGGTCCTCATATCGTAGTCGACTACGAGAAGTTCATCCACCATTTAGTGGGTGAGTGGTTGTCTACTTTTCCATTGGAGGAGGTGCCCAAGGAGACGAAAACCACGAAGGAAGAAGTTGGAGGGTCAAAGGAAGAAGCCTCGGCGGTTGTCGCAGAGGAAGAAGAGGAGGACCCCGAGGAGGACCCAGAACCGAAGAGGATCCCGAAGAGGATGAATATTGAGGGTGTGAACCAGTGGAAGAGGAGGACCTTTTCAGCAGAAGAAATTCCCAAAGAAAACCGTGAAGGGGTTTCTAAAGGGAAAGAGAAAGGGGAGTACGAAGTAGCGTGTTACAGTTGTTACACACTGGGGCATACCACTCCTCGCTGTCCGAGACTTAAGCCACCCAGTGACGACCCCCTCGAAGGAAGGAGGCTCTTCGAGGAAGAGAAAAGCAATCGTCATTATAGATTGATGGCCTCTTGCCTTGTTTTACGTTTGACTTTGAGTACCTTATATTTACTTTTCCTCGTACGTTGTTTTCGATGTTTTGGACTCTATTTTGGACTTTGCTTTGGTTTTGGTTTGATTGCCTACTTTCTTTTGGTTTGTACGAAAATGATATTGCTACTATCGAAGGAATGGTTGATGTTCTGCTAATTTTTCGCTGAATTCTAGTTTGTGTTTTTCTGTGGTGTGTGGTGGTTACAAGTTACAAATCTTACGACGTATATTTAGAGAGATATCTCGTAATTAACCAAGTAAACACTTTGATGATATTAGGATATGGCGTCAAACCGAGGAAGAAGAAACGGAAACGTCAAACCGAGGAAGAAGAAACGGAAACTAGAGAAAAATTCGAGCATAAGCTCGCTAAATCCGAGAAGGTGCATTTGGGCGAAATACCCACAACCGAGGGCATCGACATAGCGGGAAAGGTCGGTATGGTGTTCCAAGCCATTCGAGGCCTCTTCCTCAAGTCCATGGACGTTCAAAATCCTATGAGTTGCAAACCCCCATTTTCGAATATTTTTGAACATGTCCCCTTCCTTTTTGTCGTAAATTGGGAACGATGCTCTCTATTTCCCCAAGATATCCTTGCGTTTACCCGCTAGAGACATTATCAAACAATACGAAAATGAACGAGAATGATAATTCTAGAAAATAAACCTCTTTGCTTCTTTGGGGAATTTCGTCGAACACTTGGCGTGCGTGTTCAAACAACAAAATACTTGAGCAATTCTTGCACGAACAACTTCCCAACACAACCAACAACAAATAATATGGTCCCAAGAGAGTTTCAAGCGAAGTACCTCAAAGATTGTAGCTCGAATTTTGCCCGTTTCCGAAAAATTGCCCGAACTTGGAACTTGGCCTTATTTGCTCCAGCCCTTTGTAGCTTGTTGTGGAGATGGGGGCATGTTTTTATGGGCTTGTGGTATGTTTAGAGACGAATTGTTGCGAATTGGTGATGAAGTTTCGGTGATTGTTTGCTAGAGTTTTGAAGAAAGAAAATTTTGGAAAAAGAAAGGAAGGATTTGGAGTTGGGGAATGAAAAGTGAAGGGAAAAAGGAGTTTGGGACGTATTTAAGCTCCTCCCCAGCTTATTCCCTCGAGTCAAGAGTCTACGGGTCGGGTTGATCGAGTAAAACCCGGTTTTAAACGTGTTCTGGGCCGGTTACAGGGTCACATCGATGCTCGCTTCAGTCGACGCGACAGAGACTAAAATCTCGGCATCTGCATCGACGCCGCATCGACTGACGCGAGCAGTCTCGGCGTCGACGCGGGCGGAATCCTGGGCGACTTTTTCTTCGCTCGTTCGATCAATTCTCCTCATCCGAGTTCTTCCATCTGTTTTCTAAAAAGATAAAAACCAAAATAAAACAATAAATAAAATAAAATAAAATACAAAAGGATACAATTGCTCGGGTTGCCTCCAGAGAAGCGCAAATTTTAACGTCGCTTGCTCGACGCTATTTTGCTCGTTCAATTCTAAACATACGGTGGATCTCCAAACTCTCCAGACTCGTGATCGCGATTCATCTTTCTTCCATAATGATAAGCTTCAGTCTATGCTTGTGAACTTGAAAGGATGACTTTTCGACCTCATCATACAACGTGGCTACGCCGTACTCATCTAATTCCTTTATCGAGAACGGTCCGCTCCATGCAGCTCCAAAATTAGCTGGGTCATATTTACGCTTGTGATTATACAGTACTAATTCCCCAACCTCATACTGCAAGTTTTTGACTTCCTTCGTGCGAACCTCTTTTGATTTCTTCTTATTCCTCGTCAAATTGTTGAGATGTGCCTCGCCCTTGTTCGTCTTGCGTGAAATTTTTTTGTTAGGGTCGAGGAAATCGTGTCTTGGCTGACTTATTGGTGGCTTCATCTTCACCCTTTGTTTAAACTCATGTGCTTTGCTCTCCACATCTAAATCATCTAAAAATTCCTCTACAATATCGCGCATGTCAATACCTAGCAACTCGACCAAGTCTTCTCCACTTAAGTGCATATGATCCTCAAACGCGTCGTACTCCTTGCTTGAATTGACTCGTTTATCCCCTCCCTCGATAGAGAATCCGGCGTCATCCCCGTCGCTCAGTTTGTTCAAAGTTGTGATTTCTCGTAACTCGTTTACGCATGATGTAATGGGGTCATTGAATGAATCATCCTCTTGCATGACGGGGGAGGGAATGTTTTGAATATCTCTTAGAGAAAACGTCACTGTTTCGCCCAAAACTGTCATCGTCATCCTCCCTTTATGAACATCAATTAGAGTATGGGAAGTAGACATGAACGGCCACCCCAATAAAATGGTATGCTCAATTCTACCAGTCGGAACTTCTCCAATGTCCATAACAACAAAATCAACCGGAAGTACAAGCTCTCCAACTTGTACTAAAACATCCTAAACTATTCCCAAGGGTCATCGGGTTGAGCGATCGGCCAATTGTAGGCGCATGGTTGTCGGCTTTAGTGGTTCAAGATCAAACGCTTGATAAAGGGAATATGGCAGTAAATTTATTCCTCCTCCAAGATCTAACATTCCTATTGCTTTCTGCCCATTAGCTAATGAAATAGTGATGCAGAAACTTCCATGATCGCTTTCATTGGGTGGCAATGGCCTCTTAAAAATCGCACTAATCTCCTTCGGTAATGGTACGTATTGATCCATCACTAAGCGTCTCTCCTTCGAGGCAAGTTCCTTAAAAAATTTAACGTAGGCGGGGATTGTTTTTATTACCTCTAAAAGTGGTAGGTTGATGTTGACATTCTTCAAGAGGTTGTATAGCTCCATGAACCTCTTATTCTATTTCGCCGGGCGCAACCGGCTCGGAAAAGGAACAGCATCCTTAAATTGCATCATTGATTGCTTCGGCAGTGATGGTTCATCTTTGCCAAGGGTGTTGTTCAGAATCATCCCTTGAATGGAACTAGGCACGTATCTATTGGTGGATTTATATATCTTGTCTACTGGTTTAGGAACAATTTCCTCATCCTGGTCCACTATGCCATTGTCGATCTTCTTCCCACTACGAAGAACGTGAACCGCCGATGCTTGCTCCGATTGACTTGGTAGCTTGTCCTTCTCCTTATTTGATCTTGCAAAGTCAGTTGCTAGTTGGCCCATAGTTCTTTCCATCCTATCCATGTTTTTAACTAGATCATGCACAACACCGGAAAGATGGTCAATTCCGTTTACCTTCTTCGAGAGTTCATCAATCTTTGCGTCCACCTTTGTAAGTCCCTCTCTATTGCTGATCGTCGCGGCCACTTGATTTTGCTGCCAAACCAACAGCTGATCATTTGGTTGAGTCGCATTAGACGCCTTCCCTTGCGTATGAAAATTATTTTGTGGCGGCGGAACTGGTTGTGCTTGTGCATATTTTGGTGGGGGATATTGTTGATCAGGTGGCATATGATTTTGATTTCCAGGGCCCCACTTGAAAAGAGAATTATCACGTTGCGGTGTGTACTTCTTTTGATTCGAATAATTTTAGATCGCGTTAACATCCTCATGCCGCTCAATGTTGTTTGGACACACATCTGCTGAATGCTGGGGGGATCCATGATCCGAACTTTTTACACCTATTTTTTTTATTTAAATTAAAAAGCTCGTCCGCAAGAGAACGGAGCTATTGTAGGTGATAAGTTGGACACGAGTCGATCTCTCGAGGATTAAAATTCAGAATTTTCAACGTTTGTTTAATCACGATAATTAAAACACACGATCACATTTTTTATTTTTTTATTTTTGAAAAGTATAAACTACGAATTAAAAACGAAAGAATTAAAAACTCAAAATTGAAGTTAAAACGCTGAATTAATTAACCTTAAATTTTTAATTAAACTTGAAAGCATAAAATTAACCAAATTAAAAACCTAGATTAAATTACTAATTAATTAATTAATTAAAAACTCAATTTAAATTCAAATCAAAGAAAGAACTCAATATTAAAAATAAAACGCAGCAATATATAAATTCATAAACTCAAGCAACTAACCTAAGCGAATAATTAACAAATTAATAGCAGTAGGTTACGGAGCATATTGGACTTTCATAAAGACGTATGACAAAGGAAATCAATTACTAATTAATTAACTAATAAGAAATTCAAATAAAAGCCAAAACGAGCAATAACTCGATAATAAACTTCAAAACGCAGCAGCATAAAACTCATAAACGAAACTAATTAACCTAAATAAATCTAAAAGCATGCATAAAAATCAACGAACATGAATAAACGACAAACTTGATGCATAAAAACGAGCAAAACATGTGAAATAGATCGCATAAACATCAATGATCAATCCAAGTCTCCAACATTCAAACATAAACCATAAAAAATGAATAAAAACATAGGATTAAAACCATATAACGTTCAGCGAAATCGAAATCCAACAACGAACGTAAGAACACGAACATGAAAATAATATTCTAAACATGAAAACTATGACGAAAGCTTGAAAAACACAAAAAAAAAAGGAATAGAAAACTTATTAAACGAAGTAGATGCAGTAAATTCTTCGAGTTCTCCACAGAAATATGCTGAAAATTGGACGGAAACGGGTTGGCAACGTCGAACGGGCTCCGGAACGCGCTTTCGTCGAATCTTCAATCTCGCGTTTTTGTGTTAAATCCAACTCCAAACCCTAGGATTATGTATTTGGTAAGTTCTTAGGGTCAGAGGCATCCTGAAATTCAGATTATAGGTGGGTATTTATAGTTGTGGGAAGTCTTGGGCAAAAATTTTCGATTTTTATGTAAAACAGTTTACCAAGAGCTTGTAGCTCAAGTGATATCACTAACCCTGTATAAGGGTGTTGACAAGGGTTCGAACCCTAGACCTCTCAAGTTATTTGAGATTTATCTTCTACTTTCCAACCACTTGACCCAACTTATGACCACGAGCTTGTAGCTCAAGTGGTATCACTAACCCTTTATAAGGGTGTTGACAAGGGTTCGAACCCTAGACCTCTCAAGTTGTTTAAGATTTATCTTCTAATTTCCAACCACTTGTGCCAACTTATTAAAAAAAAAAAAGTCTTGGGCAAAAAGAAACCCTAAAAACGAGTCAAAAAAGCGTCTAGAAATCGACGCGAGATACTAGAACGGTTTTCAGGGTCTACCGTTATAGAAAACTTGATGCGGTCGGCAGGCTATCGGGCGCCTGGTCGGGCGACGCGCGGCAAGGGGTCGGCAGGCGTGGGGCAGGGCTGTACGGCACGGGATACTAGAACGGTTCCAGAAATCTGACCGTTCTAGAAAACCTGGCAGTTTCCAAAAGTTGCCAATTTTAGCCGGAAAGCTCGATTTTCTTCTCGTCATTCCAATTCTTCAATTCGAGCATCCTTAAATGCGTCTTTTTTAATAGCGTTCTTCAGCTCTTTCCACTACTAATAAAGAAAATTTAGTGCGCAATTAAGCTGCAATCTACGAAATTAAGCCACAAAACATAATAAACGAAATAAAAACACGAAATACTAAAAAGAAGAAAAATACGAATAAAAGAAACTAAAAACCCATAAAATCACACAAATTAAAATGCAAAAATATACGAAAAAACACACACAAAAATGAATAAATCAACCCCCCCACACTTAGCCTTTTGCTTGTCCTCAAGCAAAATAAAATCTAAACGTAGACAAGAAAAAAAAAACTAACTACCCAATGAACTAAGTACTAATGCATTCAAATGATTCAAGAAGTTAATGCATTAAATTGACTTGGAAATTTAACTAAAAGGACGACACGATAACGTTGAGATAAGAAATTTAGACAATCTTCCGAACTCCTAAAAGTAATGAGTTGCCCTCCATGTTCGTCCTCCATCCATGCCTCGGCCAAAGTCTATCCATGATCAAACCGCCAAGTCGGCACCCGACTAACCCAGTCATCTATACACCTCTTTAACAATAAAATCTAAAAATAAAAATAAAAATAAGGACTTCACTTGTACAAGGCTTTCTCTTCTTGTACTTATTATTTTTTTTCTTTTTCTTTCTCTTCTTTTTTTTTGTTTTTTTTTCACGTACAAAAATTTCTCTTCTTGTACTTTATTTGTTTTGGGTACCCATAGTAATGAGGTACGAGCACGAATTACAAAAACGAGAGTTCATTGACTCCAATCTTACGTTGCTAAGTGCAACTTATAACATTCTTCGATTACGCAAATGGAGTTTTAACGTCTCCAAAAATAAAAATAAAAATTACATAATATCCTATATAGGGTACTTGAAAATGGGGATAGTAGAGAGTATTCAACTCTTAAGAACGAAACAAGAATAGAACAAAGGAAAAAAAAAACTTCATAGAATTCTCAGACTTCATTCCCCACAATTACACTATTGTTCGAACGAAAGTCTAAATATCCTAAACAAAGCATCTAACCACGTCAACTTCGTCAAGGTTCCAGTCAATATTAATGCACACGACTCAAATAAACCACAAGCAAGCATACGAAAACTACTAACCATGGACAAACCCCCCCACACTTAAAACCATACAATGTCCACATTGTATAAATAAAAGACCAAACGAAGTATGAAAAAAAGTAAGAGAAAGATAAATGTCCCTGTAATTGCGCTTGTGGTGAAGAGTCGAGCATCCAAAACGTTCAAAGGGTTGCAAGGGGAGAGATTCCTGAAATAAAAGAAACAAAGAAAACAAACAATAAAAATAAGTGATAAAAAGCTTGGGTTGCCTCCCAATAAGCGCTCGTTTAACGTCATTAGCTTGACGCGGTTGCGTCGTCTAGGAAGGAGGCGGTTCAGTGATAGAAACGGTTTCCTCAAGGTGATCAACTCTCGGTCCTTCGAAATATGGCTTAACGCGATGGCCATTAACTTGAAAGTGCTCATGGGTCTTCTCATTGACCAATCTCACCACCCCATAAGGCATCACGTCGTCAACTAAGTATGGACCACTCCATCGTGAGTTGAGTTTGCCGGGAAACAATCGTAAACGAGAATTATACAATAAAACTCTCATTCCAGCTGTAAGGTCTTTAGCAACGATCCTCTTGTCATGTTGAATCTTGACCTTGTTCTTGTAAATATCCGCATTCTCATATGTGTCATTCCGTATCTCGTCAAGCTCTTCAAGTTGCAATCCTCGTTTAGTACCGGCTTGCGCTAAATTAAAATTCACCGCGCGTATAGCCCAGTAAGCTCGGTGCTCCATCTCAACGGGAAGGTGAAATGCCTCTCCATACACCATCCTATAAGGTGTGGTTCCCAAAACTATCTTGTACGCCATTCGATACGCCCAAAGAGCATCAATGAGTTTAGCCGACCAATCTTTATGGTTTGGCTGAACGGTCTTCTCGAGAATAGCTTTGATTTGTCGATTACTCATCTCGACTTGGCCTGACGTTTGAGGATGATATGCCATGGCCACTTTATGCCTAATTCCATATCTCCCCATCAATTTCTCAAAAGACTTGTTACAAAAATGGGCCCCTCCATCACTAATAATGGCTCTCGAAACTCCAAAACGACTAAAAATATTCTCTATTAGAAACTTGAGCACCACCTTGGTATCGCATGTTCTTGTGGGTATAGCCTCGACCCATTTGAACACATAATCGACGGCAACCAATATGTAGTCATAACCAAAGGATGTTAGAAAAGGTCCCATGAAGTTGATTCCCCAGACGTCAAATATCTCCACTAAGAGGTTGCTGTTTTATGGCATTTCATTCCTCTTGCCGATGTTTCCCATTCGTTGGCAACGATCACATGACTTGCAAAATTCATGAGCATCTTCGAAAAGCGTCGGCCAATAGAATCCTGAATGAAGGACCTTAAAAGCAGTCTTTTGGCCTCCAAAATGGCCTCCGCATTGATGATCGTGACAAAATGACAATATGTTGTGCTGTTCATCCTCGGGAATACATCTCCGAATTACGCCGTCCTTCCTAAATCAGAAAAGGAACGGTTCTTCCCAAAAGTAATTCCTGCAAGTAGAAAGAAATATCTTCCGTTCTTGGAAGGATAAACCGGCCCTCACATGGCCACAAGCAAGATAATTAACGATATCAGCAAACCAAGGGGTGGGGTGCGAAGAGACAGCATAAGTAGTTTCATAAGGAAATGCATCATTTATAAGAACCTGTTCGTTCACATTTCTCCCTACGTCTAAGCGTGACAAATGATCGGCCACCACATTCTCACAGCCTTTTCTATCCTTTATCTTGACGTCAAATTCTTGAAGTAAAAGTATCCAACAGATCAAACGCGGCTTGCTTTGAGATTTAAGAAAAAGGTAACGAAGGGCCGCATGATCACTATGGACAATGACTCGAGAACCGATTATATAAGGGCGAAATTTTTCTAACGAGGTTACCACGGCAAGAAGTTCTTTTTCGGTGGTGGTATAGTTCCTTTGAGACTCATTTAAACTGAGACTTGAATAATAAATCACTCGGAGGAGACCATCCACTCGTTGTCCCAAAACTGCCCCCACGGCATCATTAGAAGCATCACACATAATTTCAAAAGGGAGAGACTAGTTTGGAGCAACGACCACCGGTGCCGTGGTCAATTTTTCTTTGTGTAAGTTAAAAGCTGTAAGACACGACTCATCAAAAACAAACGGTACGTCCAGACCAAGTAAATGACACAGCGGGCGACTAATTTTTGAAAAACCTTTTATAAATCACCTATAAAACCCCGCGTGTCCTAAGAAGATACGAATATTCTTAACATTCGTGGGGGTGGTAAATTCTCTATAACATCAACTTTAGCTTTATCCACCTCCAAACCTCTACGAGACACAACATGACCAAGTACTATACCACTCGTCACCATAAAATGACTCTTTTCCCAACTCAATGTCAAATTACTCTCAATACATCGTTCAAGAACTTTAGATAAATTATTAAGACAAGAGTTAAAGGAAGATCCAAATACCAAAAAATCATCCATGAAGACCTCGAGGAAATCATCAATCATGTCAGTGAAGATCGAAAACATACATCGTTGGAAAGTCACCGGTGCATTGCATAGGCCAAATGGCATCCTGCTAAAGGCAAACATCCCGAACGGACGAGTGAATGTCATCTTCTTTTGGTCCTCGGGGGCTATAACAACTTGGTAATATCCAGATAGGCCATCAAGTAAACAGTAATACTCATGCCCAGCCAATTTATCGAGCAACTGGTCAATGAAAGGGAGTGAAAAATGGTCCTTCTTAGTGGCGGCATTCAATTTCCTATAGTCGATACACATATTCCATCCAGTTGTTAAACGTGTTGGAATAATGTCTCTCTTGTCATCTTCTATGATCGTGATGCCCCCCTTTTTTGGCACAACATGTATGGGGCTCACCCACTCACTGTCAGGTACTGGGAAAATGATTCCTTCATCGAGCAGCTTGAATATTTCCTTCTTCACTACCTTCATCAAATTTGGATTTAAGCGGCGTTGGCTGTCTCGAACCGGTCTCGCACCTTCCTCCAGCTCAATGCGGTGCATACATTTGGTTGGACTGATACCTTTGATGCCCCCCAAGCTCCAGCCGATGGCTCCTTGGTACTTTTTAAGAACAGCTATCAAAGACTCTCCTTCTTCCTTGGATAGTTCGGCGAAAATGATCACGGGTTTCTTCTCGCCTTCTTCAAGATATACGTATTTCAGGTGGCTCGGGAGGGGCTTGAGTTTGGATTTTGGTTCGATGTCTGGTCTTTCCTCTCCAAGCTCACAAAGGTCGATCATTCCCTCAGAATTGGGATTAAGCAAATCATCATCTTCGACTATCCATGTGTCATCATTCTGATTGAGAAAATCGCGCGTGATGGACCTTCCCTCGAGATTGTCTTGTAGGAGCGGAGCAACAGGATCCAAGTATGAACATTCGGCGTTCATGGATGAAGATGATGTTGATTAAAAGTCATTAATAGAGAAAGTGATGGATTAATCCAAAACAGAGAGTGCCATGATTCCATTCTTCACGTCTATGAGTGAGTTAGTCATGGCCATGAAGGGTGGGCCCAACAAGATCGTGTGCTCCTGGTTGTTGTCTTCCACTTCCCCTGCATCCAAAATCACAAAATCAACGGGGACAATGAGGGTACCGACTTGTACGAGGACGTCCTCGATGATTCCCTTAGGGTACCGGATTGAACGATCAGCCAGCTGGAGTTTCATCTTAGTTGGCTTTAATGCACCTAACTCAAACTGCTCATAGATGGAAGTAGGCATTAGATTGATCCCTGCCCAAAGGTCAAGCATACCCCGAGTCTCTTTTCCATTTCCCAAAGTAATTTTAATACAAAAACTCTCGGGGTCGCTTTCCTTAGGGGGAAGGGAATTTCAAAAGATGACGTTCGCCGTATTTGTAAAACAATTTTTTTCGTTTTCAGAAAACCATCTCTTTTTTGAAGCTAAGTCCTTAAAGAACTTAACATAAGCAGGAACGTTTCTTATCACATCAAGCAAGGGTAAATTCACATTAACTTTAGATAATATATTATAAAGATCGAGGAATTGCTTATCTTGCTTTTCCGACTGAAGACGGCTAGGATATGGAATTGGAGGCCGGTATGGATCAGCTGATTTGTGAAGAGTTTTCTTAGGCTCGGCCTCCTTGTTATCCTTTTTCGAGGGTTGGGTGGTCTTCGTTTTCTCGTCATCCTCCTTGTTTGAGCTTTCTTTCTTTCCATCCTTCTTGGCGGGTGATTGCGTAGAGTTATCATCGGGCGAAGTCACGTTATTGTCCACAGTTCATCCACTCCTAAGCACCGTAATGGCTTGTTCTTACGACGGTTGGCTTGGTAATTTCCCAGACTCATTCTTCCCTATTTGTGCAGCTATTTGGCCAAGTGTCACTTCAAGTTTATCCATCCTTTTCTCAGTGCGTTGCATAAATTGCGTAAACGTGCGCAATGTCTCTTCCAGCATTGGCGAAGCCGGTGCTTGAGTTGGTGGTGGACGTGCAGGGACAACTGCTTGTCCTTGTTGCTGTGGCGGGTACTGTGGTCGTTGCGTGACCGTAACTTGTCCTTGTCCCCATTGTTGTTGATATGGTTGTTGTGGAACAAAGTTGCTTGGTGCTTTTTGGTTTGGTGCTTGATTTCCTCCACCTTGGTTGCTTGAACAAGAGAAATTCGGGTGATTCTTCCACCCCGGATTGTAAGTTTGCGAGAATGGGTCATTATTGCGAGGGTAACGATTTTGGTTTCCTTGAATGGTTTGATTCTCTTGATACCCTTGGACGGCTTGCACTTGCTCGTTGGTTTCCTCAGTTTGCATGAAAGTGACTCGGCAAAGGTTCGCACCATGCCCGTACATTCCACAAATTCCACAAGTTTCCGACTGCATTGGAATTGTGCCTTGAGATAGAAGCGTATTTTGAGACTGTAATACAGCCACTTGCCTTGTTAACTCAGCTATCTTCTTTGTGTCCTCTGCAGACGCTTTCAATACTCCCACCTCATGAATGGCTACTCTCTTTGGTCGTGAGCTCTTTTGTTGTGAATTGTAACTAATCGACTCACAGATATCCAAAACTTCTGTGGCAGTTCGCGATCCGACATCCCCTCCTGCTGCATTGTCAACCATATATTGGAAACTTTGTTCAAGCCCATCATAAAAGAATTGGTTGACGAGCTCAGGTGGGTAGTGATGATGTGGACAGTGCGCCAACAGCCCCTTAAAAAGCTCCCATGCTTCGTGGAACGTCTCTCCATCTGTCTGATTGAATGAAGCGATCTTTACTCGGAGTTGGGCTGTCGTCTGGTTCGAATAATATTTTTCCATGAAGCAGTCATACACCATATCCCAGTTCGTCAGAGAGTCGGGTTCTAACGACAAAAGCCAATTCTCAGCTCGGTCCGTCAATGTGTATGGAAAACATCTCATCTTCAACTGTTCTTCTCGAAGACCTTGGAGCGGGAATGATTGGATAGTTGAGTAGAACTTCCGCATGAAGGTGATTGGGTCTTTATTTGGTAGTCCATAGAAGGAAGGTAGTTGACTGAAGTGACCAGGTTTGAGCTCGTAATCTCGGGATGCAGGGCCCAAGCGAATGCATGATGTAGCCGGGCCGATTACGGGGCGAGCAAATTCGCGCATGCGGGCTGGCTGAGGTTCTTGCTGCTGATGATACCCATTAGGTGGTATATATGGTCTTTGCGCTTGATAGAAAAACGGAGGAGGTTGTTGATTATAGTACTGCAGCTGTTGCTGATTAAAAGGCGGTTGATTGTTGTAGAGTTGTTGGTTGGGAAGCTCCGGATTTGGATTGATGGGCGGCTGCATGAGTGGTGGATTTGGGTCCTCGTTTTGGTTCAGCCCACCATTTTGTTCATTTAGATCGTTCGGAGGGATTGGAGGTGTCCCGTTAGGATCCATTGGTGTTATGTTTGCTGAGTTTTCTTCAAGAATTTGGTTGGCTCTAGCTCTCGCTCTATGAACTCTATCAATGTTGTCGATGAACGGTAAAAGTTCTCCACCCTAAGACCTACGCCCTCGCATGCACTAAATAAACAATCAAACGATACGAGACAAAAGAACAAAATCTAAAATAAACTAAATAAACTAAGCACGAACAAACATTGTTAAAACCTATTTCAATCCCCGGCAACGGCGCCAAAATTTTGATCCGAACTTTTTACACCTATTTTTTTATTTAAATTAAAAAGCTCGTCTGCAAGAGAATGGAGCTATTGTAGGTGATAAGTTGGACACGAGTCGATCTCTCGAGGATTGAAATTCGGAATTTTCAACGTTTGTTTAATCACGATAATTAAAACACACGATCACGTTTTTTGTTTTTTTTTTATTTTCAAAAAGTATAAACTACGAATTAAAAACGAAAGAATTAAAAACTCAAAATTGAAGTTAAAACGCTGAGTTAATTAACCTTAAATTTTTAACTAAACTTGAAAGCATAAAATTAACCAAATTAAAAACCTAGATTAAATTACTAATTAATTAATTAATTAAAAACTCAATTTAAATTCAAATCATAGAAAGAACTCAATATTAAAAATAAAACGCAGCAATATATAAATTCATAAACGTAAGCAACTAAACTAAGCGAATAATTAACAAATTAATACCTAAATCAATTACTAATTAATTAACTAATAAGAAATTCAAATAAAAGCCAAAACGAGCAATAACTCGATAATAAACTTCTTTACGCAGCAGCATAAAACTCATAAACGAAACTAATTAACCTAAACAAATCTAAAAGCATGCATAAAAATCAACGAACATGAATAAACGACAAACTTGATGCATAAAAACGAGCAAAACATGTGAACTAGATCGCATAAACATCAATGATCAATCCAAGTCTCCAACATTCAAACATAAACCATAAAAATTGAATAAAAACAGAGGATTAAAACCATATAACGTTCAGCAAAATCGAAATCCAACAACGAACGTAAGAACACGAACATGAAAATAATATTCTAAACATGAAAATTATGACGAAAGCTTGAAAAACACAAAAAAAGGAATAGAAAACTTATTAAACAAAGTAGATGCAGTAAATTCTTCGAGTTCTCCATAGAAATACGCTGAAATTGGACAGAAACGGGTTGGCAACGTTGAACGGGCTCCGGAACGCGCTTTCGTCGAATCTTCAATCTCGCATTTTTGTGTTAAATCCAACTCCAAACCCTAGAATTATGTATTTGGTAAGTTCTTAGGGTCAAAGGCATCATGAAATTCGGATTATAGGTGGGTATTTATAGTTGTGGGAAGTCTTGGGCAAAAAGAAACCCTAAAAACGAGTCAAAAATGCGTCCAGCAATCGACGCGAGATACTAGAACGGTTTCAGGGTCTCTCGTTCTAGAAAACTTGCAGCGGTCGGCAGCTATCGGGCGCCTGGTCGGGCAACGCGCGCGGGGGTCACAGGCGTGGGCAGGGCTGTGCGGCACGGGATACTAGAACGGTTCCAGAATCTGACCGTTCTAGAAAACCTGGCAGTTTCCAAAAGTTGCCAATTTTCACTGGAAAGCTCGTTTTCTTCTCGTCATTCCAATTCTTCAATTCGAGCATCCTTAAATGCGTCTTTTTAACAGCGTTCTTCAGCTCGTTCCACTACTAATAATGAAAATTTAGCGCAATTAAGCTGCAATCTACGAAATTAAGCACAAAACATAATAAACGAAATAAAAACACCAAATACTAAAAAGAAGAAAAATACGAATAAAAAAACTAAAAACCCATAAAATCACACGAATTAAAATGAAAAAATATACGAAAAACACACACAAAAATAAATAAATCAATCCACACTGGTTACATGTTACGGCCATCCTTTGTGCAGTGGCCTTGCTAGCTCGCTCGGCTTTCCAAGCAGCTAATTTCTCGTCAAATATCTCCTCACATTTCGCCTTGACTAACTTGTCGTCATCTAAATAAGGATCGGGGATGGAAACTTCGTTAACCCTCATTTTACGAGGCCGAGAGTTGGTTTGTCTGGATTTTTCGCTTTGCTTTTCCAACACCCACCTCGCCTCGGTGGCTGTCAAATCTCCGAAATCTCTTCGCGCTGCTATCTCTACTTCTCGTTTCCCATGGTCCAATAAACCATCGAAGAAAA
>BMAC01000108.1:330586-399624 GCA_014905375.1 Phtheirospermum japonicum
TWAGTYATCTMCGGAGAATAGTTGTGGTGGGGGCAAGCTTGCAAAAGCGTCTTGTAACGTTCCCAAGTTTCATGAAATTGCTCTCCCTCCAACTGCTCAAAATTAGCAATTTGCCGCCGAAGATGCCCCGTAGTTTGGGCCGAATAGTATTGATTTAAAAAAATTTCAATGATCATATCCCAGTCAGTCAACGAACCAGGCTCTAGGGATAGTAGCCATGACTTTGCCTTGTCCTTCATACTATATGGGAAACAAATCATTTGTACCTCCTCTTGGTTAAGGCCATGAACCAAAAATCTTCCAACTTCATCTACAAAATAATTCAAAAATGCCAAAGGGTCTTCATGAGCACTTCCGTGGAAAGTCGGGATTAAATTAAGTTGGTGCGGTTTGATCTCCACTTCTCTTGCTATAGGTCCATGAACAATAGCGGACCTAAAGGGTATAACCTTTGGACGCGCCAAATCACGCTGCCTAGGTGCTCGATCTCCCCTTGGTTCCCTAACTCGGTCATTTGCTCTCTCGTAGTGATCGTCATATGCGTAATGGTTCTCGAGCTTGTATCTTCTTCCAAAATTCTTTTGATCGTAACCATGATCTTGATTCTCCAACCACTCGTTCACGTGCCTTTGATTGTTAACATAAGCATCACGCTGCAAAAAATCCTCATTCCTAAATGCCATGTTCTCGATGTTGTGTTGACGCATGACATTGTCGTTCACCTCTTCGTTTCGCCTCATATTTGCCATGTTGGGTTGGTGATTGACTATGTTGTGCTGCTGGTTAACTCCTTCGTTTCTCCCCTCGTCTCGTCTCACGTTCTCCATGTGTTGCTGACAATTAGCCCAATTGGCTCGGGGTTGTGGTTGTCCATGCAAAATGATTGGTTCAATACCATACCGATTTCGAATGGGGCGTGGTGGTGATCTCGGTGGTGAATCRCCGTTTCGAACCGAATGTGCTCCTAACATAATGTCGGGAGCTTGATCGCAAGCAAAATCAGTTGTTGTCGAGGAATTGTCCTCGGAAATAAAAGCGGGTCTTGGTCTTCGTGAATTTGAACGGTGAATGTTGTCAATGAATGGTGCAGGTCGCGTTGAAGTGATCGCCTTCCTTGCATAAACTCAACAACACGTCAACATACTACATGGAAAAAACCAAGTGCGAAAGTAAAAATAAACTAACAATTTAAAAAGAAAATAAAACGAAAAACATCTTTAAATTCCTACTCGTTGCATCCCCGGCAACGACGCCAAAATTTTGATCCAAACTTTTGTGCACCCCTTTTTAATAAATTAATTTAAAAAGCACGTCAGTTTGCTCGCAAGAGTACGAGGTACTTGTAGGGTGATGAGTTTGACTTGAGTCGTATCTCTCGAGGAAACAACTATTCGGTCTTTCGGATGTTTTTCTCAATTACGAATAGAAATAAAATACATGTACATTTGGGGTTTTAAAGAGACTTAATTGATCATTATGAACTAAAGCAGTAATTAAACTATGACTAATTAAACTAATTATTCTAACAAAATTATAAACTACGTGCAACAACTAAATTATGCTATGAAGATTTAAATCTAATTAACGTAACTAGGAACACAAATATAAGAAACTACCATTAAGCAATTGTATCATACAAATCTAAGAAGAATATCTAAGCATAAATCAACTCGCATAAATAAACTAAATTAAACCAATATCCAATCATAAAATGATTAAGCTAATTAAACTAGTTCTAGCATTAACTAATCAAGCAATTAACTAGAAAATTAACTACGTAACTAACTAAGAGTTTAGAGAACTTATTGGAACTAAGAAAAGCAGTAAAAAGCTCCAGCTATTCCGGAGTTGCACGTCGATCTTGGGAGAAGATTGAATCCCGAATACGAATTCGATGTTTTGGACGCGTTGTTCTTCGATCCTTGATCTCCGTCTTCAAATCTCGTTATGAGATGTGGGATTATTGTTATTGTAAGCTAAGGAACCCTAGGTAGTCGTGTATATGTCCAAAAATCCGAAACATGGAGGGTTTATATAGATATTGCAAGTCTTGGCGCACAAGAAACCCTAAAATCCAAATTCTGGGTCGTCGCGTCGACGGTGCGTCGACCGACGCAGGCTGGCTCTCAGCGTCGACGCGGCCTGGGTGTGCGCGTCGGTTGGGCGGGTGCGTCGACTGACGCGGTCATGGATCGACGCTTCAGAAAGTTGCGTCGACACTGCGTCGGTCGACGCGTCTATGATTGATGCCTCAGAAAGTTGCGTCAGCAGGGCGTCGGCTTGGTGTCGATCATCACGGGCGGTGACTCGCATCGACGGAGTTTCGACGCTCGCGTCGATCGACGCGACAGAGAGCCTGTCTCGGTTCTTGATCTTTTTGCTACTCGTTTCACCGAAAAGCTCGTTCTCCTATTCTTGAACATCAAACTTCATCTATTACGCGCTGAACTCTTCCGGTTACTTAGCTGTAAGGTGAAAAATAACGAAATATCACCTATTTGCATCAATTACGATTAAAATACGGTAAAATAATCTGGAACTATAAAATACGAAATTAATGCTTAAATCGTCCAACTTATACCAAAAAACAAATTGAAAAATGAACTAAAAAGCTAATAAAAATAAGGACAAATCTACGTAAATCAAAAACCTTTTCCAATCTTTTCCACATTTGTGGCTCGTTTAACATGTAATACTTGTGTGCCTGTAAGACATCATTGTATTTCTTTAGAAGATAAAAGAATTAGTAATGTTATAGATGTTAATATCAAAAACAGAGTGTTATCTAATATGAGAAACAGATTCATATCATAACAAAGGTAGAAGAATTTATGACTTTTACATTGGTAAAGTGATTGCATACAGTGTCATCCTCATAAATTAGTTTGTGTTTATGATCCCCTTCAGAAAGGACGAAGGATAAACGTATCTATTGAATACTATATCAAATAATTGATTAATGATAGCCCCAATCTGTATCTGTATTTTTTAATACGAAAAGTGGAAGAATTTATGTGAATTGATTCCATATTGAAGAAAGAATATTCATTCATCAAATCATTCACTCCATAGTCCGATCGATCTTTTTTAAAAGATCTGGTTCATCGGACGAGAATAAAGATAGAGTCTCATTCTACATGTCAATACCGGCACCAATGAAATTTATAGTAAAAGGAAAAGTCGTCGACTTTTAAAATCGTGAAAAAGTCCAGTCTCACCTCACACCGATTGGACCTCATTTTTATTTCCTTAATCCTTTGAGTAACATCATCAATAAAAGGTAAAATTGCAAAAAGGTCCCCGTAGTATATTTGTTAACTGTCTGATACTCAAGCTTGTGTCTTCTTTTTCACACCCCTTTGAACACTTTCTTTCTGAGAGATAAAAAAAATTCATAATCACTCGTTCCATGTGCATGAAGTTCTTTAAGAATGATAGTAATGATTTGGAAATCTCCTTACATCGAGATGATTTTCATCGAAATTATCCATCAACAATAAGATATTTGAGGGATAAAAATATAACTAGGTAGGATATAAATTGATGTTTTCTTGATAGTTGTTATGTATGTGTGTGTGTGTGTGTGTGTATATATACGCAATTTTAGAGTGAGAAAATATGTCATGTGTATTCTAGTCACGTCAATCCATGACGGGATTGTATATTTATTAAAGAGAAAAACATTTTTTCCTTCCCAAACTATATCCAATTTGACACTTTTCCACCTAATCTTTTAATTTGTACACTTTGCCTGCTGAACTTTGCGTTGTTTCCTATTGGCAGATTCTGGCAATCGGAGCTTGGCACGTGATTTCACGTGATTAATCCAAGGGTACTTTCCTTTCCTTTCAAAATTATTTTTAGAGAATTATTTTTGCCTCCCAAATATACATGACTTGACACTTTACCTCCTAATCTTTTATTTCATGCGCTTTGCCTTCTGAACTATGCGTTATTTTCAGTTTACCTCCCAATGGCAGATAATAACACAAAAATTCGAATGGAACTCGGCACGTGATTTTTCAACGTGCAATTTGTAGGCTATTTACATCATCTTCATTTGAATTATTTTTAATCTAATAATCAAAAATAAAAGTCTGAAAAACAAAATCAAAAAATCTGCCCCCACAAAAAAGAAGGATTACCACCTCCTACCATTCATCTTTATCAGCAAATCTAAAAAAAACTAAAATATTGCTAAATATTAAAAGGATTCCATTTATTAACTATAATATTATTTAAAAAAGATCTAACCACTACAATCTCATCATTATCACTGTCAACCATCTTCCTATGCCAAAAAAAAAAGTGAAGAAGTTAAGATATTCAATCCAAAAACTAACATAAAATCACTAGGCTTTATTTCTACAGCTTCTTGATCCAAAAATAAAACATATATGTAATAGTGTATAAAAAAAAAGAGAGGGGGAGGGGGGGGGGGGGGGGGTAACAAAAATCAGTAATCAAAAATCAAAATCAGATCTTAAACTTTCAAGGAGAATTTGGGTTTAGGTTTCTTAGGTTGAGAAGCCAAGCGGAATAACGGAGGCATTCTGGTCCAGGCATGGTGCGGCGGAGCTATTGGAGGTGGAGAACTCTGTGGAAGCAGTTTTATTTGTACGTTCCCGAAGTCAGCAAAATTCATGGCACAAGATGAGACAAAGCAGTAGTCACAACCCACAAGCAATGTGGTGATGGAAGATAAATTTAATAACGGCAGTGGGAGCAGGATATTTTTGATTTTGAGGGACACATATATAAGTTTTATGTTATTCAGATTTTTGGTTTTGAGGGGCGGGTGAAAATTCTCTTCTTTTAATTATTTTGTTATGATGCCCAATGGTGGGTAGTGGTAATCATTTTTTATTTATGATTTTTTATTATACTAAAATAATTTTGAAAAGAAAATGACAAAATTTCCCCTGAAAATCTTACG
This sequence comes from Phtheirospermum japonicum, assembly GCA_014905375.1. Taxonomy (NCBI): domain Eukaryota; kingdom Viridiplantae; phylum Streptophyta; class Magnoliopsida; order Lamiales; family Orobanchaceae; genus Phtheirospermum; species Phtheirospermum japonicum. Next base: position 335,523 of record BMAC01000108.1, read on the forward strand.
TTGAAAACACATGTCGAGCTCCGGATGATTTTTGAGATGAAATCTGTCATTAGGTGGTAAACTGAGAAAAACTCATAGTTCAGGATGCAAAGTGCACGAAACAAAGATTAGGAGGTAAAATGTCAAATCCTATATAGTTTGGGAGACAAAAAATATTCTCTAAAAATATTTCAAAAGGAAATGACAAAAATACCCATATATTAATCACGTGAAAATCACGTGTCGAGCTCCGGAATCTTCCAATAAGAGGTAGAGTGAAAATAATGCACAGTTCAGGAAACAAAATGTGCAAAATAAAAGATTAGAAGGTAAAGTGTCAAATTGAGTATAGTTTGGGAGGGAAAAGATATTTTTCTCTTTATGAAATGTGTGGTTATATAATGTAAACCAGCTGGATTCAAAAAGTTAGGCTGAGTCTTATAAAATGAAAATAATGTTCCATTGACTGAACCCATGCCAGTGTGTTGGTACAATAACTCAACATTTTCGTCCCTTATCCATTACCCAAATTTTCAAAATGTTAGGCTGAGTCTTATTTACTGATTTTCTTTCTAACTGTCCGGTTACATTACCACAACAAAATAATATATTGTGAGTAATTAATATATTTGTACGGGTGATACGACCTGAATGAGTGCATGGTTTTCCTGAAGTCTTGGCCAAGGCTGGTTGGGATGAGCTGGAATGCTCGACCTGATCATACTAAGCTATATGTGGCGATTTTACAGAAGCTAGCCTGGCCTCATTAGAAAAGGTCAAGATTAAGACTAGAAGGCCCTGCTAAGTAAACCTGACCTGTATTCCAATAGGAAACTTTTAGGTCAGGTCAGACCATATAACGGCCCAAGATTCGTGGGTTTCTGTTTCAGAGATCCCGGAGAGGGTTCCACTAAATAAACTTGACCTGTATTCTTATAGGAAACTTCTAGTCAGGCCAGGCCATATAGCAGCCCTAAATTCACGGATCTCATTTACGAGATCCTAAGAAGGGCCCCACTAGGCAGAAAACTATAAATATCCTAGCCTAGAGGTGGAGAAAGGTATGAATTTGGGAGCATTATTCTTCTATTTTATTCTCATAAAACTTCTTACTGACTTATGCATCGGAGAGGTTTCCATCAGAAAAACCTCGGTGGTCCTTTCTAACGTATTTTTGTGGGACAGGTCAGGAATGTTTCAAGGAAAGACGTACCCTCCGGCGTGGTCAATTTTCTGGGTGAAACAATTGGCGCCGTCTGTGGGATAGAATTAAAAGCTAAGACGTGAGCATAACAAATGGACTCGGCTGGGCTCCGGCGAAATTTAGTGGTGGAGCTGGGTGGTACGACAAACTCTGCCACGCCGCTGGGAATGCCAAAAACAACAGGACCGTCACCGATGGGGCCGACAGGGGTAGGACTGTCGGCAGCAGCCGGACCAAGCATCACATAACCCCCTCATGATGAATCTACACACTGGCGGTGGGCCACGAGATGATATATTTCTTAGACAACTGTCTGATCTCATCGGCAATGCTGTGGAAGTGCCCGTAGAAAGAAGTTCGTAGAGTTTTCGACGCCTCTGTCCAAGACACCTCCATCTTGGATGGTCCCACCTCCGGAGACAGAACCATTGTGCGTTCAGCGCACAGTCCGAACCCCTCTTCAGAAAGGAGAAGAGAAATTTTCCACTTCTGAAAGTGACACATCGAGCCAAACCAACCCGAACTTTGCCGAACAAATGCAAAACCTACAAAAAGAGGTCGGGGAATTTAAAAGAAAGATGGAAAGCACAGGTGCAGTGCTAGCGCGAAGGGGTACACCATTTACGGTGACATACCAAGCTCTTATAGGTCCATGAGCTTTGAATACAATGGGACAACAGACCAGTGGAATCACCTGAGCAAATTTGAGATCACAGCAGCTTTGCATAAATTCTCGGACGCGATCATGTGCCGAGTCTTCCCAATGACCTTTACAAAATTGGCCCAGCTCTGGTTCACTCAGTTTCTGCCACGCTCTATCAATAATTTTGACGAGTTCAGCTTAGCATTCTTGCATCAATTCACCAAATGTCGGAAGTACTAGAAGATGCTGCTGGAGTTGTTTAGCCTAAAATAAAAGGAAAATGAAAGCCTGCGCACGTACATCAACCGATTCACAAACGCGAAACTTGAGGTACCATCAGCATCTGAGGAGCTCCTTAGTTAACGCGTTAGCACAAGGGCTCAGGAGAGGAGAATTTTTTCAATCACTGGTCGTAAAGCCAGCACTAAAATTTAGAGAGCTCTTAGAACGAGCAGAGAAGTACATCCACCTGGAGGAAGCCTTGAAAATCAAGGAAGAGGGAGAGAGGAAAAGGGACCGACCTAACCGAAAGGAAAGGGTGACGATGAAAAAGTCCAGGCCAGATATGGGGGGACAACCTCGTTTTGATAGATACACACCCCTGCCAACACCTCAGGGAGAGATTCTGCAAGCAATAGAGCGGCACCCTGATCTCAAATGGCCTAAAACTTACTCTCAAAAACCTCGAAAAGAAAGATATGACCGATTCTGCAGATACCATAACGAATATGGCCATGACACAGATCAGTGCACTCATCTGAAGGATGAACTAGAGAGAATAGTGCAGGTCGGGCATCTTAAAGAGTATGTGCAGATGAGAGGAGCCCAGATCTGCCTCGCGCAAGCACGATCGGCCTCAAGGGAACATACATGAGCAGGATAACGGACGAAACAGTGTGAGATGGAGTGAGCAAGCTCAGGCCATATGAGGTAAAATCCTAATGATCACAGGAGGAGAATGGGTTGAGCATTCCAAGCGGACCCAGAACAATTATGTGCGGCAGCGAAAGACTTGGCTAAAAGGACACGCGAGGTAGGGAAAATGGCACCGAGTCCGAACATTTGCTTTGAATCCGAAGATGAGAATTGCATCTTGACTCCACATATGGATGCTCTAAGTCATAACAGATACCATCGGTAACTACAATGTCCGGTGGATCTTTGTGGATACGTGAAGTTCATCGGATATCATGTTTTATGACTGTTTCAGGAAGATGAACTTAGATGTGGAATTAGAGGAGGTCACGACCTCGCTAATGGGTTTTGCAGGGGGAGTGCTGAAACCTCTGGGCGCGGTAAACCTCTTGGTCACGCTAGGGGAGGATCCGTTCAGACAGACCAGGATGGTCCGATTCTTAGTGATGGATGCGGCTTCTTCCTATAATGTGATGTTAGGAAGACCATCCCTAAGCAAGTTCCATGCGGTAATTTTGGTCTACCACATGAAATTGAAATTCCCAGCTCAAGATGTAGTGTGTGAGGTTCGAGGAGACCAGTACACATCGCGCCAGACGTATGTGGAAAGCATTCGATGGCATGAGGAAGAAAGACATGCCAAGAGGACACGAACGGAAGAAGACAGATCTGAGCTGACTCAAAGAGAAGAAAATTTGATGACCGTGGAAGTGGTCCCAGGGAAAAGTAGTCGGGTCCTTCACGTTGGAACGACCCCGAGTCCCGAGGTATTAGTAGACCTGGTTGCCCTGCTGGGAAATAGTGGGGACATTTTTGCTTGGTCTCCCAGAGACCTTGTAGGAATAGACCTAGAGGTAGCTGAACACCACCTTAACATCAGCTCGACGATAAATCCAGTGAAGCAAAGAAAGCGTAACTTTGGGCCCGAAAAGCAAGCCATTATTGAGGCAGAAGTTGATAAACTTCTAAAGGCCGGGCATATCCAAGAAATACAGTTCCCAGAGTGGCTCTCTAATGCAGTCCTGGTACCAAAAACGGGAGAAGACTGGCGGATGTGCATAGACTTCTGTGACCTTAACAAAGCTTGCCCCAAGGATCACTACCCACTGCCGAGGATAGACCAACCAGCCGATTCCACATTGGGTTGTGAACTATTATGTATGATGGGTGCCTTGCAGAGGTATCACCAGATTAGGTTAGCTGAGGATGATCAGAAGCGGGTCAGTTTCGAAACCCTGAAAGGGACCTATTCCTACGTGGTCATGTCATTCGGGCTTAAGAACGCAGGCGCCACATACCAACGGCTAGTAGACAAGATGTTTGAAGACCAGCTCGGGCAAAATATGGAAGTCTATGTGGACGATATGCTAGTAAAGAGCGTCAAAGCAGCTTCACATGTGGATGACTTGAGGGAAACCTTTGATACACTGAGGAGATATAAAATGAAACTCGATCCCAAAAAATGTATGTTTAGGGTAAGGGCTGGAAAATTCCTGGGCTACATGGTCAAAGAAAAGGGGATAGAAGCAAATCCAGATAAGGTCAAGGCTATTACGGACATGCGGCCTCCAAAAAATGTTATGGAAATGCAATGCTTAGCTGGACAAATAGTAGCCCTGAGCAGGTTTGTCTCACGTTCGGCTGAAAAGAGTCTGCCATTTTTTCAGGCTTTACGGAAAGGAGCTCCGTTCCAGTGGGATGAAAAATGCCAGGACGCATTTCAAAAGTTGAAAGAGTATCTAGTCGGAATGTCATTGCTTACCAAGCCTGTTCAGGGGGAGCCCTTGATCTTGTATTTATCTGTGGGAAAGAAAGCTGTTAACACGGTCCTGATCAGGGAGGAAGGAAAGGTGCAAAGACCAGTATACTATTGGAGCAAGGTCTTTCATGATGCGGAGCTACGTTACGTAGAGTTAGAGCGAGCCATGCTATCTCTTGTTCAGGACAGTCCGCAAGCTCCACCCTTATTTCCTCTCACACAGTGTTGTGGTCAGGACTAACTTGCCTTTGAAAGAAGTCATGGATAAACCGGAAGCCTCGGGATGCCTAGTGAAATGGATAATTGAACTCAGTGAGTTCGACATAAATTTCGAGGCGCGAATGTCAATTAAGGCTCAGGCGTTGGTGGACTTCATGCAGGAAATGACCAGCCCTTCCGAAGAGGCAAAGGAATGGATGATCTACATCGATGGTTCTGTTAGCAACCTCGGCTGTGGCGCAGGGGTAGTATTGATAGACCTTGAAGGGGTCACTATAGAATACGTGGTACGTATAAATTATCCCCTCTCCAATAATGTTGCAGAGTATGAGGCCTTATTGAGAGGAATCCGGATGGTGAAAGACCTGGGGGCAAATCGGGTATGTGCAAAGGCGGACTCGTAGCTTATATGTAAACAAGTAAACGAAGTATTCGAAACTAGACAAGAGCGCCTGCAAAGATATTTAACTCAATTTCGTGAGTTGGCCAGTGGCATGAGCTCTTTAACAATCCATCAAATCCCCAGGGAGAAAATGGTCGAGCTGATTACCTGGACAAAGTAGCCAGTTCAGCAATGGACTGCCAGTAAAAAGTAATCACTCTACCGATGGCATACCGAGAGTTTGGGAAAGAAGAGGTGCATGCCTTAGAGGAGGGTGAGCAGGATTGGCGCTCTCCTATTAAAGCGTACTTGGAGAAAGGAGAGTTGGCGGGTGATAAAGGAGAGGCAAATAAGCTACGAATCAGGTCAGCCAAATTTTGCACCATAAGGGGAGAGTTGTTCAGAAGGGGGTTTGGACAGCCCCTCTTGCGATGCATAAGCCGACGGGAAGGTACCCACTTTATTAGAGAGACACATGAGGGCTGCTGCAGCAATCATATGGGGGCAAGGACCCTGGCCAGTAAGATAATGAGAGCCGACTATTTTTGGCTGTTGTTACAGAATTTTTGGCTGCAGCAATCCACTTTCGTTATGACAATGAACTCTCCTTGCCCCTTCGCGAAATGGGGGATAGACCTTGTCGGGCCATTTCCCAAGGCTCCAGCCCAAAAGAAATTCCTGATTGTGGCTATTGATTACTTCAGTAAATAAGTAAAGGCTGAGGCTCTGGCAAAAATTACTGAGAACGCGGTAATGGGTTTCATTTTGAAAAATATTGTATGCTAGTTCGACATTACAAGGATCATGGTCTCAAATAACGGTACCCAGTTCGTGAGGGCCAAAATCAGAGCTTGGTGTGCTAAAATGAAAATTGATCAACACTTCACCACTTTTACCACCCTCAAGCAAATGGTCAGGTTGAAGTAACCAATCACATTCTCGTGCAAGGAATCAAAACACGCTTGGAGAAGTCAGGGGTAAATGGGTGGAAGAGCTCGCTTCGATCATCTAGGCTTACCGTACTAATCCTAAAGAAAGCACGGGCGAAACCCCCTTTAGCCTAGTTTATGGGATAGATGCTGTTATCCCTATGGAAATCAGCCTTGAAACCCACCGAATACAAAATTTTGATGAAAATCAAAATAACGCATTAGTACAGGACGCGCTGGATTTTATCGACGAAAGAAGGAATTGGGCTGCAATTAGGATGGAGCACATACGAGGACGGATTCGGGCAACATATAACAAAACGGTAAGGAGGAGATATTTCCAAGTAGGAGACCTGGTCTTACAAAAGGCTGACCTGGGAAAAACGAATGGAAAGTTGGATGCCACGTGGAAAGGACCCTTCCGAATCACAAAGGTTTTGGCAGGCGGGGATTATAAGCTAGAACAGATGGAGGGGGTTGAGATACCCCGAGCATGGAATGTATCAAATTTACGGAAATTCTATGTGTAAGATTATTCTGCGAAAACTTATATATAATAATAATAATTTAAGTTTATTCTTATATTATTGAAAGCCAACCTAGGATTGGCTAAGGGCGGATGGCCCAATTTTCCTGACCTGATTGTCAGTAAAGCCATGATTGGCTAAGGGTGGATGCCCCAATTTTTCTTACCTGATTGTTAGTAAAGCCAGGATTGGCTAAGGGCGGATGCCCCAATTTTCCTGACCTAATTGTCAGTAAAGCCAGGATTGGCTAAGGGCGGATGCCCCAATATTCCTGACCTGATTGTCAATAAAGCCAGGATTGGCTAAGGGCGGATGCCCCAATTTTCCTGACCTGATTGTCAGTAAATCCAGGATTAGCTAAGGGCGGATTCCCCAATTTTTCTGACCTGATTGTCAATAAAGCCAGGATTGGCTAAGGGCGGATGCCCCAATTTTCCTGACCTTATTTTTAGAAGAGCCACGACTTGGCTAAAGGGTGATGCCCCGATTTTCCTGACCTGGTTGTTAGTAAAGCCAGGATTGGCTAAGGACAGATGTCCTGATTTCATCGTTAAAAATTCCAGGATTGGCTAATGACGGATGTCCTAAGGATCCTAGCTTAATTTTAAGAAGAGGAAGAAAGCGGATGCCCTGCTTTCCGGACTTAAAGGGCAAATGACCCGTTTTGTGCATTCTAATTAAGCAGTTCTAGGCAAAATTGGTTATAGAAGATAATTACCATTATTCATAAAGATTACACCTTGGCCTGGAAATACAAAAGGAACAAGGAAATTATTCCTATTTCGCAAAAAGCTTGATTGCCATCATGATCGATGATTTCTCGACGCTCTAGAAATCGTCTCCGCAATAGTACGGAGTCGACTGTAGRTGCGGTGAGTTGTCCCGAGTCGTGTCTCTCGAGGATGGATGTGATCGGCGGTCGGTTTTCTTAATCGTTCTTATCGTCGGTTTTTTTTCTAAAACTAATTTATCCTAAGAAAGCGATAATCATTGTTCGGTTTTATAGCTAAGGTTTAAATTTGAAACTTGAGATTTAAAAACAATAAAACATTTAAAGGAATTTAAAGCATATACTAAAAACGATCAATTTAAACTAATTAACTTATTAAAACTTAATTATTTGAAATTAGTAAGATGGAGGGAAAATCAAAGTCAACTTATTTGAATAAGTCAACATAAGTACTTAACATTAATTAAGGGATTAAAAAGAAGATTTTTGACAACTTATACTAAATTAGAAATTGATTGCAACTTAATAACTTAAAAGATAAGTTCATAAACTAGAAAGCTAGAAAATAAAGATAAGGAATTTAAATGATCAAAACAACTACAAAGCAACATCAAACTTCAATGCAAGATCAAGATAAAATAACTTGGAAATGAAACTACATTAAAGGAAAGGGATTACCCAATGTACTTAATTACACAAAATCTTGAATTAGGAAAAGCTTGGAAGCTGATGGTTCTTCACAAAAGATAGTTTGAAACAAAGCTTGAACATTACACAACTAAGATCTTAACCTAACTAATCTATAACTAATTACTAGAATTTATAGGAATTAAAACTAAGTAAAATATGAAAGTACAGAGTTTTCTGGAGTTGGAGCAGCTCTCTCTTGGAGAAGAAGGCCACTTGGATAAGTTGTGAGTTGTGAAATGACGTCTGATGGCTATTATCTTCAAAATTTCTGCTTTTCAGTCGATCGACTGCATATCAGTCGATCGACTGGCAGTCGATCGATGTTGTCGGCAGTCGATCGACTGCTCCGTCAAATTTGGCCTGAAGCCCTGTAATTCAGTCGATCATGGAGGCTCAGTCGATCGACGGCAGTCGATCGTCCAGGTAGGCAGTYGATCGAMTGCCTTGTCAAAACTTCAAAAACTCACTGGAATCCAGTCGATTTTAGCGGGCCAGTCGATCGACTTCAAGGTCAGTCGATCGACTGGATGTTCAGTCGGTCGACTGGATTCCAGCGCCCGGCTCGATTTCTTGTTCTTTTCGCGTCCGCCGACTTATCGAACCTCGTCCGTTGCGCTTCCTTGCTTTATCTGTCCAATCCCGAGTCGAGTATCAACGATCCCAACGAGCGTGGGCCCCGCTTGGACGTCCTACGGCCAAGAAAAGCAGAAACATGAAAAACTACGAAAATAAATAAGAAAAAACATACAAAAGCTAAGAAAATCTAGAAATACGAAAAACGGCCAACCCGACTCCTAAATCAACAAAAAGCAAGCGAAAAACACGCAACGTGAAACAAAAACGAAAAGGAAAATATGTACAAAAAGATGCAAATCACATCACAAAAGGAAAATACATGGAAAGCAGATAAACAAAATATAAATTCAGAGCAGGATAGACGTCTTGAACAAGAAGAGGAGGTCCTCTTCTCGGAAGCTAGCACTTGGAGAACTCATCACAACTCACGTTCAGCCTCGTGAAGATGTTGGCGATACCCACCTGCTCGGGTGGACGTAGAATGCGCTTCGCCGGTGGCAACAGTTAGGCGATGCACTGACTCCAGAGGATTGGATTTTTCCTCTTGAAGTTGCCTATTAAGCTGACGAAGTTCAACCCATTCGCGCTTATAGTGATGTTTCTTTAGCCTTTTTCTCTCCAATAATCGACATGCTTGGGATAATTTTGAACGAAGCTTAGAGAGTTTGTCAGATAGTTGGAAATTCTCAGAGAAAAGTGCAAATTTTTTTCTTTTCAGAATATCAATATTCTCAAGTAAAGAAGAAGCCATATTGAGAATATATGTAGGAAAGCAGATTTTTTATAGATAAAGGATATGCATGACTAGTTTTAAGGTTTCCTAAAATTATGGAAACCCTAAACATGTACAAACAAAAAAGAGAAAAAGACAAATGAAGATTAGTTTAAGGTTACAGGCCCACAGACAAAAAGACAAAACGCAAATACCCTTAGATAAACTCCATAGTTTGTCGTGTTCAGCTCTTCACTAGCAGGATCCGCAGCCCTGGAGACTTCCCCAAAATCCTTCTCGAACTGAGTGTTGCCTTGCAGCTCACCCAGGTTGGCAAAGGTCGGGGAGTTCGGAGTCGTTGTTAAGGCCAACATCAAAGACTGACCAGGGGGGAGAGGAAGCTGAGGAGTTGTTTTACATGTAATTGTTGTGTTTTTCTCGTATTTTTAATTAGGTTTTATTGTGGTTTTAACGGTTTTTATGTCGGTTATTTAGTTTTTTTAAGTTGTTTTTCTAATCTTATTGATTTTCTTATTTCTTGCTAATTTTATATTTAATTGGGTTAAATGGTTTCAATTATTTGAGGATTGGTGAAATTCTTGGGTTTTTATGTTCAAAATCCTATTTTTATAGGTAAAGGCATTAAGGGTCAAAGTTCAAAGCCAAGCCAAGCCAAGGCGTGCCAAAATCGGTGCTAAAGAGAGGCTCCAAAATGCCAAAATCTCTAGAATACTATCCAAAGCACGCGAAAGCATGCCAAAACCGGCACCTTGGTCGCCAGCGCCCGCAAAGCAGCGCCAGGCCACGCCCTCTCTCACCAAATCCGGCACGAAGCGACGCCTGCCCACGCCACCTCTCGCCTGCCAGTGCCAAGGCTCGACCATGTCCGTGCCATCTCGGCCAATTATGAGCCATGGTCGAGCCAATCAAGCCAAAATGAGCCAATATGATCAACACGGGTCAAAATTGGGTCAAACCCAGGAATTTCAAGCCTTTTTGGCTAATTTGGCCCATTTAAACCCAATTAACTTGTATAAATAGAACCTCTCTTTCATTTTGTAAATAACCTCCTCCCAACCCAAGCTTGTCTCTAGATTTAATTTCAAGCACCTCCTTGGGTTTGTAAGCCTAAGAAGAATCCAAATAATCCTTTGGATTGTTACTTTTCATGCAATTTAATTCAAGCTTGCTACTCTTTCATTTAATTCAAGTAAGTTTCCTTTCAATTTAATGTTTTATGCTTTAATTCCATGCTTTGTTCTTCATTTCCATGCTTGTTCTTCATGTTATGCTTTTAGCCTTAGCACCTTGAATTCATGATGAAACATATGAATTGGCTATGGAATCTAGATGAGTGACACATCTAGATCATAGATCGGATCTTGGATCGTCTTGATTTTGAGTTTTACACATGCTTTATTTTGAATTAAATTTTTGTGCTTTGTTTCATGCTTAATCCTAGATCTAGGCTTTGTTTCTTGTTATTTTTCTTAAAGTTTCAAAATTTCTAGCTAATTTCCATTGCTTTATCCATTTATGCTTTCAATTTTCATTAATTTACATTAATTAAGATTCTATGATCATGCAAGCATAGTTGTGCCTTGTGCATGAATGCTTGTACTTGGTGAAGCATTGCTTGTGTGTGCTTATTTTCATGATTGCTTGCATTTTCCTTTCATTGGCATACGACGAGGCACCCGACCAACTTGCACTTTCAATTTCTAGGATAGTTTAGCTAGTTTATTTCCTTTATTTTATTTTTCTCTAATTTTCAAAGCTACAAACACCTTGAAACTTACAATTGAATTGATCTCCGATAATACCAAGCCATGAACCCGATGATTTTAATCATCATCACAAAAAACTACACTTCAAAATGGCGCCGTTGCCGGGGATCGAACCCGGGTCACCCGCGTGATAGGCGGGAATACTCACCACTATACTACAACAACAAAAACCTTTTAATCTTCTAAAACAACAAAAACCATGACTTCGAAATGGCGCCGTTGCGACTCGGCTTGGTTAAGGTTTTCGATTTGATTGTAATTTCTTTGTGTTTTTGGCTTGTTTTGTTATTTGACATTTTTTTTGTTTGAGTATGCAAGACACGTATAACTATAACTATAGTGGATACATACCCGGCATAGGAGGGCATGGTGCAAACCATGCCGGGAATGAGACATTGTATAATGGGTATGGCAACGTGGGAGGGCATGGTGAAAACCACGTTGCCAACGGTGGCTACGGTTATGGGAGACCTGGAATGGGAGGGCATGGTGCAAACCATGTCGGGTTTGATGGTTTTCCAGGCATAAATAGTTCCTTGGGGGGTTATGGTGCTCAAAGTCCATATCCAAACGTGCAAGCCCCGACTTCCCGCCCGTATGACTATGATGCTCCTCACTATTTTCCAAACGTGCAACGCCCAACTTCCAGCCCGTATGGCTATGATACTACTTATTATAATTCAAATATGTGTCGCCCGAAGCCAGGCCCATATGGATCCCCTCCCGTTTTTCATTCCAATTCTATGCCGACTACGACTCCAAGTGGAAATGTGGGGGGTGGATATTCAAGTCCCACCCCGTATGGTGGTAATGGCATTCCCGTTCAAGGTCCGACTATGCATAATGGTCGCTTTGGGAATTCCAACCCGTGTCGAGGTTCTTCTACTCTAGAATGCTATTTTGGGACGAGCATACCCATATACCCTTAAGATCTCAAAGAGTATGAGTTGTTTGGTGGTCTGGGCTCCAATATCACATGTGGCTCTCCCAACCGCACTATGGGAGATGTTAGTAGACCTTTTTTGGGATGTGGATGGTGTGGATCGTGTGGTCATGATACCGATTGCCCAGAACTCTCCTCGCCAACGCCTCCCTCGGAGAACGTGTATGGGGATCATGGACTTCATGTGGAACCTGATTGTGCTATGCCATCTTTTGCTCCACCGCCGACTCATTATCCGGTTGTTACTCCTCCCGAGGGCCCTTATCATCAGAATATCCCGGTAATTTCTACTACTCCACCTCCCGATCCGGATCCATGGGCCATTACAAGCCAATTCTCAAGTCCACCTTCACCTATCCCTCCGATCACGTTCCCCGATAAGTGTGGGGTACTTGATTTGGTTGCCTCTCCGTTGGAAGAGGACTTGTTTTCATTTTCGGATGATTTTAACTCTCTTGATCCTTTGCCCTTTAATTCAAAAGAGTCTTGTGAAGAATGGGTATATATGGACTTCGTCAAGGCTAAAGTCGAATGGGTTTATATTGAGAATTTGATTAATGAGGACGTGGTTGGCCCGGACATCGATATTGAGGGATGTTGTGAGGATGAGCCCATTTTTCTTGAAGATGAGCCCCTTGTTCTTGACGATGAATACGTTGTACCTCTATGTGCCCCCAGTTTACGTGAAGATGGTTCTCGGTGTGCCGTTGAGGGCAACAACATATTTTTGGTGGGGGAGGTGGCGATCATTGATGAGAAGATTGGAGATTTTGAAGATCTTCTTGGGGTAGAGATTGTTGATGATGGGTTAGGAGTCGACTCCATCGAGAAGCTTGAAGATTTTCTTGGAGTGGAGATTGTAGAGGATAAGATGGGAAGACTTGATGATTATCTCGAGAAAGAGGAGGAGTGCAAGTCGATTACCATCTTGGCTAGCTCGAACCGAGGTGAAGACTAGAGGTCGATTGATATTCTTAAAGTTCTCAAGGGGGATTGGTTGGAAATCCGGAGTGATAGAGGGAGCTAGCGCTTGGACTCACTTGCATAAACTTGTTTTGGAGGATGATGTCACACTACCTCGAGAATTTCAAAGGCATTTGAATCCAAATTTTAAGAAGTCCGTGGACGACGAAAAGATGACCAAGGACGAAAAAGGAAGGTTGATGGCCCCGAGGGATAAAACGGGATGGAGGATGTTGGTCGATAATGAAAAGTTGAATGTGGCTACCAAGAACGATCGTTTCCCTTCCCCGTTGCTCGACCACATGTTAGAAAAGATACCCGTCCATTACTCCTTTTGTTTTTGGGATGAGTCCTCGGGTCACTTCAAAACAACAATTCGACCCGAAGATCTACCCATGACGACTTCTATTTGCCCAATGGAATCACTAACCGGCCACTATTCTTTTCAATTCCTAGATGAGTCATCGGGTCACTTTAAAGTCACCATTCCACCCGAGGACCTAGCCGAGAAGAGCTTCAATTGCCTATTTGGAACGTTTGCTTTTTGGCGGATCTTATATGAGCTATTCAATGCGCCAAAGACGTTCCAAAGAGTGGATCCTCCTAACAAGGAGGAGATCATTTTGATGGACCCTCCCATTATCTTTCCACCTTGATCGAAAAGGGAGTACGTCGAGCTAATGACGAAAAAACAAGCGCTTCTTGGGAGGAACCCAAGTTCTTTCCATTTCTTTCTTTCTTTCTTTCTTTTATTGAAAAATCCAAAAACATTTGAAAAATCGAAAATTAAAAAAATATTTTATTGAGTTCATGTACATATTTCCTTGTGTTTTTAATTTCGTGTGATTCTCTTTTCTAGGTTTTGTTTGTCGACTCCAACCTTGGTCGAATGGATAAGTGAGTAGCATTCGTGGAGCCGGGAGTTACTAGCCATTCTCGATTTTTGCTTGGATTGCTTAGATGCTTAGGTGGCCCCCACCGAGCTCGACTCAAACTCGCTTTGTTAAGGAAGTTTTTATTCACCCTCTTTTTACTTAGTTTTCATTAAAATGCAATGAGGGCATTGCATGGTTTAAGTGTGGGGTGGGTAGGTGGTCAGGGTCCGGGTTTTTACAAGCATGTTTTGTCTTCCTTAACTCGAGCCTTGGCAAAGTGACGCTTACTTTTGCGTATTTATATGTTTGAGTCAATTTATGTGTCTTTTGATTCGTTATTACATTGTTTAACAACTCCACGTGCTTGGAAGTTTGAAAAGTTTACTTGTCGGATTTTTGCATGTTTATGGCCTCTTGTGTGAGGGGTTGAATTTTTGTGCTTCGTCCAAAAACCGCCCATATATATATATATAATCAACATTTTCTCGTGAAAAGATTGCAAAGTTCTAAAAKCTCTTTTGATTTTGTTCCCAAATTCGGTTCAAACTAGTGAGTAGCCTTGTGTGATTTATCGTCTTGCTTGCATCTTTATGGAAATTGTATTGAGGAGGTTTGATTTTGCTCGTACATGATTGGATTTGGAAATGACCTCGAGGCACATATATCACCCTTATGTCGGCCATATTCATATATGTAAGCTACTTTAAAAATCCCAAATGAGCCACCTTGAGCCTTCATCCCATTTTTTTGTTAGCCGAGCTCGATTTTAGCTCTTGTATCTTCGCGTTGGTGAGGTGAGAGAGTGCATTGTTAGTTGACGAGAGATGTGTGGGAAATTTATTGTGAGTTTTGGGTTTTCAGTTGCTTATACAAAAAAAAAAGAGAAAAAAAAGAGAAAAACGAAAACAAAAAGAGAATAATACTCCAACACAAATCACGAAGAGTGATAAAGTGAGCGTTCAAGTATAAAGCCTAATTCAAAGAGGGCTAAGTTTAATGAAAAGAAGAAAATTCAAAAAGCTTCTAAGTGTTGTGAAGAATAAAGTCGGGAAAGCGTGAAAATGTATGAAAAGGCACTACTGCAGAAACAGGATACGAAGGCGGCTGATTAACGGCGGTTCTGGAAAAACCGCCGTTAAATACTTTTTTACGGCGGTTTTCCAAAAAACTGCCGTTAAATCGGTCATTTAACGGCGGTTTTCATAAAACCGCCGTAGAATCGTACATTTTACGGCGGTTTTATGAAAACCGACGTTAAAACTGAACTAAATTAACGACAGTTTTTAAGAAAGCGCTGTGAACTAACAAGTATTTCACGGCGGTTCCTGAAAAACCGACGTTAATTAGTTCATGAGTTAATTATTGCAGTAGATTTTAACGTCGGTCCTATTAGAACCGCCGTAAAAGTGATGAGATTTAACGGCGGTTCTATTAAAACCGCCGTAGAAAGTCTGCAAAATGCCATGTCACCGATCCGCGTCCAACTTAAGCAACTTGTTTTAACCGTTGATCCGTGTCTCATCCGACGATCTGCATTCGCCACATCATAATTTTTTTTATTTCCTGTTTTAATCTCTACAATCAGAACAAAACAAAATTAAAACTCTCCCTTCTCGAATGGGCTACTCGCGGCCTATCCCTCCCACCGCCTCTACGCCATTGTTGAAATTTTGAAGCTCTGCCTCCGCCTCCGCCTCCACCGCTATCTGAAGCCTCCGCCTCCGCCTTCTGTTTTTTATACTCCAGCCTCCGCCTCCACCACTGCCTGAAGCTGCTGCGCTGCCGCTCACCGTGCCCGTCCTCCGAAGACTGTCTCCAACCTCGCCGCTGCCGTCCTCCAGCAGACTGGGCCTCTTTTCCGTCAATCTTTGTATATTGTATTCAAATATGAAATTACGGTTACACGGTCAACAGGTAACCAAAGTTCTTTCCCTAATTATAGAGATTTAGTCTGCTGTTCAAATTTTGCCGTAAATTGAGATTCTGGTCTGCTACCTTCTTGATTTGGATGATTAATAATTATATTTTTCTTTAATTTTGGATTTATAGTTGCCATTGTTGCTTCTTAATAAGAAACTCAATTTTCTGATCCAGTGTCAGTTTTTTCTTTGATATATCACAATTGTACCATGTTCCTCAATTACTAGACTGTACAATGATGCGTCGGAGATCAAAATTATTGCTATCTTTCGGCTACGTATCGAATTAGTTGATTGTCTTTGCTGCGTGAGTTCTCAGCTTTGTGATCTTATTGTCAATAAATTGAAGCCTAATATTTTTTCTATTTGGTTTTAATGAAAACTTAGTTACTTGAGATATAGTTGAGATAAGAGCATTTATTGTGTAATGAGGTATATATTTTTTTTGTGTTCTGTTTGCACGAACAATTTTTTCACCCAGCTTGCATCTGAGAGCATTTCAGTTTTCTCTACATAGGTTTTACAGTTTCATGTAAATATACTGTTATGTGTGGGTAAGGGGATTAAGATACGGATATTCAAAATCATAATGATATGAATGACTGATTTTAAAAATAATTTTAAGAACCAGTGCCCCTAATTATCAAATTTACATGTGATGTGTTAATAAATGAGGGCATATTTTTCTTGAAGGTGAGACAAGAACCCAAAAATCCTGCATCCCAAGAATTATGATTTTCTTTTCGAATTCCATTTTGGAAGGCAAGAAGTCATTAGGAAGCTGCACAATCTCCTCCATTTCGTTTAATCTCTACCAAAAACATGGTGAAAATTCTCCCTATTCCATTTCAAACACATTTTCTTTCTAACATCATCATTGTGGAAGTATAATACTTTTTATAGCACTGCATACTGCTAAAGACTTGGTGTGTTGATTTGGTCATCATTGTACATTCATATCTTATTGTCTTTTCGCTCATTTTTCATTTTTTGCAAAAGTGAAGAAACAAGTTGGCGATGGCGGGGAAGGGAAAAAAGAAGGAAAATGCTGACCACAGTCAATAACTGTAATGATTTTTTAAAGCTTTTGTATTGTGTGCCATAATTCTGTAGGTTTGGATCTGTGAAGAATTGAAATTATGCATGTTCATGTTCATTTTTTATAAAGTTTCTCAATGTCTGAGTTCGACTAATTTAGGGTTTGTATTGCTTATCATCTGGTGGGTTGATGCTGCGAGTTAGATGTTTAGGTTGAATAATAGTTTTCCAATTACCTGAGGTGCATGTTAGTGAATGTCGCCCCCTCCCCCCTCCCCTTTTTTTTTTCGCAATCCCGTTGTGGACTAAAGTTTTAGTTGGGTTAATCTATGTCATTTTTTTTAGGTATGCGATGGTATTGCCATTTATGAGGGAGTATTTGAACTCCAACTGCAATTGCAAAACCATCAGTTCATTTCTCCAATCACGTAAGAATGTGACTTTTTATTTTTCCTTTTTACCTTTTTTCAAATCAATTAAAAAAGAAACAAAAGTTATTATTGGTCCAATTTTGTGTTGACCACAATATAAGCACCCCTTTCCATTTGTGGTGATAGAAATATCAAGAACTCGGTTCATTGTCCATGAATAGCTGCGGAGGTGATCCACGAGCCCCCATTGACACCGTCGAGACTCAGACACTCCCGACCGCTCCGGCGCCAGCACTGGCGGCTGACCGCCTCAAATCCGCCATCTACGACTTCAAGTCCGATGCTCCGCCGTTCGATTCTGGGATAATCCGGATTGAGGTAAGTTTTTTTATTGACTTTGAATTTTAAGTTGTGCAAAATATTCAATTTCTTGGTGGGTGATTATTTGTTTGAGCACGTTAGATGATGTTTAGAACAAGGGTGAGCATGCAAGAATATTGAGGGATGATGAATTTCAATTTTGGTTGGGTATATATGCCACGTGGTTGGTTGAGATTGGATGCTTTGTTGTCCAATCTTGTTTCTTATCTTCCTTCCTAAGTTGCCTATGACATTGAGATTGAGATTATGGGATTGTTGATAATTTGAAGTGTTTTCAACAAACAATTGGCTATTTTGGTTGGAGAGATTTCTCTATTTGTTTTTAATACTGCATGGACATTCTTATTGCTGCCCAAGTGTAAAATGGTAGTGAAAGGTTGAAATATTTGGTTTAGATTGATTCAGGGTGACATGTTCACTGATAATCTTAGTAGGGCTCTTTCCTAATTGCTGTATGTGGCCTGGAAAACTGTGAAAGTTGCTAAAGCAGATTGTGCCATGTACAAGTACCATACATTGCTGCTTCATTTGTCTTAAGAACTATTTATATTATTTTCTGTATGATTATTATGATTATGGTTCTGGAATACCTAGTTTACTGATCAATCTTTAATTTTAATTGCAGATGGATTCACCACTTTGCCCTGGCATTAAACGTAATGCCTGCTTTAATTTTTGGCATTCCAAGAAAAGAAATGGATGAATCTCCATCGATTAATCCTTTGAATGGTCTTTTTTTGTTTGAATTGGGTTTTGTGTAATGACTTTGGCTAATGTTTTTATCCAAATAGGTCATGTGTATTGGCAAATTACATATTTAAATTCTTGGATGTGCCATTTTTTAAGTATACTTAATATATTCAAAATATCTAGTATTGGCAATTTTGGTGCACCTGATTTCATTTTTTTTTTAATTTTTTTTAACTACTTTCTAGAAGGTACTTTTTGATGCCCGTTCTAAAAAATAAAATCTTTCTAGAAGGTATTTTTAAGAACCGCCGTAAAATGTCAATTCTGGAAAACAGACTTTCTATAAGGTATTTTTCAATAACCGCCGTTAAAAGTGTTAATTTTGACGGCGTTTCAAAAACCGCCGTAAAAAGTGACGCTTATTACGGCGGTTCTAAAACCGCCGTTAAATATCCAAAAAACCGCCGTTAATTCATGGTTTTTTACGGCGGTTTTTAAAAACCGCCGTAAAAATTAACGGCAGTCGATATAACGACGGTTCAAAAACCGCCGTTAAAAGCCAGAAAAAACCGCCGTTAATTAGGCAGTTTGCCGTAGTGAGGGTTTCGAATGAAAGTTTGGTGAATTGGGAAAGGTAAAGCGATTATAAGTTTTGGGTTTTAGAAATTAGGATTTTGTGTGTTATTGATCACGTTTGATCGTGTGTTAGCCACTATATCCAAAAGTTCCATACCTTACCAAAGAGCCAACATTACAACCCTTAATAAAGACCTCTTTCGATTCTTATTTGGTCATGTACTTGAGCAATTTCGAGCGTCTGATCTGTGAAATCTTGACAAGGTGCATGTATTGACCGACTTGAGCGTAAACACGTTCTATATACACTTGAGCGAATTGTGCGTACACCCTCGAAAATCCCTTGGAGAGGAAGTCATTGATTTGGCTTGCATTTAAGAAAGAGTAATACGAGCAATGCATGAAGATAGCGAGTCTATGTTGATACTATCATCACATTATAAGGATAAGCACAAGGATTTTTCGTTTTTACATAATGTTCATTGCATGTACATTCTTGATTCTTTTCATTGTTCGAGGATGAACAAACCGATAAGTGTGGGGTAGTTGTTTTGCATGTAATTGTTGTGTTTTTCTCGTATTTTTAATTAGGTTTTATTTTGGTTTTAACGGGTTTTATGTCGGTTATTTAGTTTTTTTAAGTTGTTTTTCTAATCTTGTTGATTTTCTTATTTCTTGCTAATTTTATGTTTAATTGGGTTAAATGGTTTCAATTAATTTGATGATTGGTGAAATTCTTGGTTTTTATGTTCAAAATCCTATTTTTATAGGTAAAGGTATTAAGGGCCAAAGTTCAAAGCCAAGCCAAGCCAAGGCGTGCCAAAATCGGTGCCAAAGAGAGGATCCAAAATGCCAAACTCTCTGGAATACTATCTAAAGCACGCCAAAACCGGCGCCTTGGTCGCAAGCGCCCGCAAAGCGGCGCCAGGCCACGCCCTCTCTCGCCAGCTCTTTCCAGGCCTCGCGCACGCCAGCGCCATTTGCTCGCCAAGTCTAGCGCCAAGCAAAGCCAGGCCACGCCCTCTCTCCCCAAATCCGGCACCAAGCGACGCTGCCCACGCCACCTCTCGCCTGCCAGCGCCAAGGCTCAGCCATGGCCGAGCCATCTCGGCCAATTGTGAGCCAGGGTCGAGCCAATCAAGCCAAAATGAGCCAATATGGTCAACACGGGTCAAGATTGGGTCAAACCCGGGAATTTCTAGCCTTTTTGGCTAATTTGGCCCATTTAAACCCAATTAAATTGTATAAATAGAACCTCTCTTTCATTTTGTAAATAACCTCCTCCCAACCCAAGCTTGGGTTTGGGATTAATTTCTCTCTAGATTTAATTTCAAGCACCTCCTTGGGTTTGTAAGCCTAAGAAGAATCCAAATACTCATTTGGATTGTTACTTTTGATGCAATTTAATTCAAGCTTGCTACTCTTTCCTTTAATTCAAGTAAGTTTCCTTTCAATTTAATGTTTTATGCTTTAATTCCATGCTTTGTTCTTCATTTTCATGCTTGTTCTTCATGTTATGCTTTTAGCCTTAGCACCTTGAATTCATGATGAAACATATGAATTGGCTATGGAATCTAGATGACTGACACATCTAGATCATAGATCGGCTCTTGGATCGTCTTGATTTTGAGTTTTACACATGCTTTATTTTGAAATAAATTTTTGTGCTTTGTTTCATGCTTAATCCTAGATCTAGGCTTTGTTTCTTGTTATTTTTCTTAAAGTTTCAAAATTTCTTTCTAATTTCCATTGCTTTATCCATTTATGCTTTCAATATTCATTAATTTGCATTAATTAGGATTCTATGATCATGCAAGCATAGTTGTACCTTGTGCATGCATGCTTGTACTTGGTGAAACATTGCTTGTGTGTGCTTATTTTCATGATTGCTCCATTTTCCTTTTATTGGCATACGACGAGGCACCCGACCAACTTGCACTTTCAATTTCTAGGATAGTTTAGCTAGTTTATTTCCTTTATTTTATTTTTCTCTTATTTTCAAAGCTACAAACACATTGAAACTTACAATTTAATTGATCTCCGATAATACCAAGCCATGAACCCGATGATTTTAATCATCACCCACAAAAACTACACTTCAGGAGAATGAGCAGAAGGCCTAGAGGATGTGATCAGTAGTGCCTAACTGATGAAGACGGGCATCTTCGACGACATGGGAAAAGCTGGTTGGGTCGGGGGGAGTCTTCAGAGGGATGGAGTGGTCAAAGGGGACTTAGGGGTTCTCAGATGACCATTTAGCCTGAGCATCCAAACAAAAATGGTAAAACACCTCAGCCTCGGGAACCACGATGTCGTATAGCTCGATGGAGCCCAGGAAAGCTTGGCGGGTGGTTTCCCTGGTCAGCTGGATCAGGCATTGACCTTCCTCGGATTGAGGAACTCAAGTCTACCCTCTGCTCGCCCTTCGATTTGACCTCTACCCTCTCCATCCGCCTCTCCTTGAACCCGAGATCGTTGAATTTTTTCCTTAAGTTCCTGCTCGCAAAGTAGGGCTAGGGCTCGGTGTTTTCCTTCCGATTCCTTGGCCCCTCTGAGCTCAGTTCGGGCTGTGTGCAGGTCAGACTGGGCTACCACCAGTTCCGCTCTCGTCAGCTCCAGCTCCGCCTCAGCCGCTTGCACCTTTGCCTTCGCCTCAAGGGCTTCTAAGTGGCTGCCCTTTACCCTAGAGACCAGCCTCTTTTATTGTTCTTGCAAGGCCTCGTACTTCTTGGCCAAGTCGGCATTTAGCATAGACCCTCTGGCCCGAGCAAGGAGTGATGCTCTTCTCACGAAAGCCTAATATGATAAAATAGATAAGCAAATGCTTTAAAAAAAAAGAGGGGGGGGGGGGGGGTGATAAGCGAGAAAACTAAGCAGCCTTAATTGAGCCTCGGCTTGATAGTAAGACTCTATCAATTCATGATCGGACATCCTATCCACCACTCGATGATCGGCTTGAGGGGCCAACTCCATCACAAATTGAGTCGCCACGTCTCCAGGGCGATTTAAGACCGAACCGGAGAAGAAGGACTGGTTGGGATGACGGGGTACGCTCGGGCCTGTGCCGGAGCCAGATCGAGTATCAGTTCGTGCATGCTTGCGCGGGGATAACTTGGGGATGTCCTCCTCATCTGAAGGAGAGGTCAGGTCGGTGATAGGTTGGGCTATCGACTCAGTGGCGGTTCTTTCTCCTTGCTCAGGAATTTCCTCCAAGCCCACGGTCTTTGCTAGTCTGGCAGCGGGTTCACTTGTCATCACCCTTGGCTGGGCCTCCGATCTCTCCAGAGTCGCGGCTGTCTGAAGGGGGAGAGAAGAAGAGGTCCTCGCGATTTCCCCCAAAGGATTTTTCTGGCCCTACGCGGCAGTTTTCTTCTGCCTCGCCGCTAGCCTTTCTTGCATCATCGTGAATAGAAAAAAAAATGGGAGAGAGAAAAAATAAAATACAAGCGAGCTAACCAGAAATATTAAAAGTGCAAGCACAAAGAGAATAGGAAAAATGGTCAGCTCTGGAGTATACCGATGTGAGGAGGCAAGGGCCGATTCTCTTGCCGAGCGTTAAAAAAGGTCAGGAGATCAGGTTTGAGGAGTTGGGATAAATGGAAAATATTTTGGTTAAGGGTGGCGGTCTTCTTGGCCAAATTGCGGAGGTCTGACACCCCTGGACATATGTGTTTATGGGGGTAAGACACTGATGGAGACCGGGGAAAAGCCCAGTCCCCTGAGCAGTGAACGAAAAAGAATTTCTTCTTCCAGGCCTTGTTGGAAGAAGGAATACCAACTAGGAAGCGGACATCAGGTCGGGCTGACAGGTAGAAGAAGCCAGAAGATCTCTTGGCCTGGAATAAGGAATAGAACAGTTGGGAAATGGGGGAAATACCAGAAAACTGGGCTGCCAAGTGAAACCCGGCCATAACCGTAAAGGCGTTGGGCACAAATTGGTGTACTGGGATTTGGTATATCCGGGACACCGCCAGAATAAAAGGGTGAACCGGCAAACTCAGGCCGGCGTGAAACTGATCTACAAAAAAGGTTAAATGGCGTGGAGGAGGAGATGACGCCCTTTCGCTAGAAGCGGGGTTTGTAAAAATAAAGTCGTCAGAAATGGGAAATTTGAGGCGTATATTTTTGAGGGTTTGATTGCTGACAATGAAGGCTATGTTGTCACGGGGAGGACAAGGAAGAGCCAGAGGCTGTTCTTCCGGGATGGTCGGCGGAGGCGACTCTGAGAAAGATAGGTTTATGGTGGATGTCGGATTCTCCGGGGAGCCCTCCGCCGTGGAAAGGGAGAGAGAAATGGAAGCCGACATAATTAAGAACTATAGAGGAAGGTAAGAAAGATACCTGGTTTTTCTAGAGAGATTGAAGCTTGATTAGAAGGAAAGGGAGGAAGCGTTAGTGTTCTGAGAGGGATGCGCAGGTGAAAGATTTTTTGAAATTAGATGCTTGACAAAGGAAGGCGAAAAGGGATATACTTTGAAAATGAATTTTTAGGGATAGTGAGGATTTGGCGGGATTTATGCATTTAATGTGTGTCAGGGAGTAATATTCAAGGAGACACGTGGGGAGTTATGAACGCCAAGGGGGAGCAGGAAACGTCGTAGCCTTTCACCAAAAAGGCGCGATTTATACGGAAAAGATCTTGTGGGATCTGTGCATTTAATGCATGTCAGAGCGGGGTATCTCAAGAGGAGCATGATTTCCAATCATCATGATTAAGAAACGGTAACAAGACCAGCTCTTACCCAACCAATCGGGGAGGACTAGTTGATACGAACTGAATGAGTGCATGGCTGTCCTGAAGTCTTGGCCAAGGCTGGTTGGGATGAGCTGGAATGCCCGACCTGATCGTACTAAGTTGTACGTCGCGATTTTATAGAAGCTGGCCTGGCCTCAATAGAAAGGGTCAAGATTAAAGCTAGAAGGCCCTACTAAGTAAACCTGACATGTATTCCAATAGGAAACTTCTAGGTCAGGTGAGACCATATAATGGCCCAAGATTCGCGGGTTTATATTTCCGATATACCGGAGAGGGTCCCACTGATTCGAACTTTTCCGCACCTACTTTTATTTAAAGTTGTCAATTTTAAAAAGTTCGCCCGCAAGAGTACGGGATCACTTGTAGGTGGGTAAGTTGACTCGTGTCGATCTCAAAG
The DNA here is from genome assembly GCA_014905375.1 of Phtheirospermum japonicum. Lineage (NCBI taxonomy): Eukaryota > Viridiplantae > Streptophyta > Magnoliopsida > Lamiales > Orobanchaceae > Phtheirospermum > Phtheirospermum japonicum. The sequence goes on from BMAC01000108.1 coordinate 359,484, forward strand.
GAAAGTTAGATTCGGAAGTTTGTTTTATATTTAAGTTTCACGAATAAGAAAATAAAGAAAAATAACACATGAACGGGGTTTTGTTTGATTTGTTTTAAAAACTAGAAATTAATTAAACTACTTAAAACTAAAAATTAATTAAACTATGAACTAATTAATTAAATCTAAGATTATCTAAACTAAGAAATAATTATCTAAATCCTAAAATTATTTCATCTAAGAGCAATTAAATCTAGAATTTATTTAAACTAAGAATTTATTAATTAAAATACTTTTAAACGTTTTAAGAAAACTAGGGTTCTAGAGCTTCGATTCATCTCCACGATCGCTTGGGAAGACCCAATTGATGGTTCACAACGAATTTAGACTCTAGACCCATTAGATCTAGCTAATAACAATCATCAATCTCAACATCACAATCTCAAAGCAATCAAAATCACAATTCGTCATGAAAATAATAATTATTTTGAGATAATTAATTAAACTAATGAAAGCATGCAAATTAAACTAAAGAGGATAAGGAATAAGAACTTACTAATTAACGACGAAGATTAACAGCGTTTGATAGTAGAGATCTTGGATCTAAATTACCTAAGAACTAATCTAAACTATTCTAAAAGCTAGAGATTTAAAACTAAAAATTATGAAGAGAAACTAAGAAAATAAAATGGCACTCTTGGGGTTGTCAACCCCCAAAAGGCCTTAGAAATCCTAGGAATAATGTATATTTTCGAAAGTGAGGGGTGGGGGTATTTATAGGTGTATGTGGTTTGGAAAAGGGGTCAAAATTAGGATTTCCGCCCCCTCTAGGACGTTCAACACTTTCCATGCCGGTTGGGCCCAGAGACATCCCTTCCAGAAAGCCCAGAATCAGGAGGTGCTGCCAGCCCAGCTTTCTATACCGGTTGGGCCCAGCGACAGCCCTTCTAGAAGACCCAAAACTGTCATTTCTTCAAATCGCGGCCCGTTTTTGCTGAAACTCTACTCGTTTGCCCATTCTTGACTACGTCCAAACCTAAATACCTCAAATTACCTAAAATAAATATAAAATTAATTAATTATAATTAAAATACGGTAAAACAAGTTAGAGATAAGAAAATGTGAAAATATGCTCAATCTATCCAACTTTCACCGAAAACAATAACAAAAATGAACTAAAATACTAACTAAAATCAAGACAAATTCATGTTAATCAACTACCCCACGCTTAATTGGTTTGTTCGTCCTCGAACAAACGATAATTTCAAAGAATAACAAGAATGAAAATAAGCTCAAACAAAGAGTCGTGTCGTGCTACATACATAATTTTGAAAATATAGATACAAGTCACGCAACTTCAAACACTCAACCCTTATTACATTGTCGCTCCAAAATCAAAATTCATGCATCCTCTCAAAATGGAAATATATAGGGGTGTTCGCTCAAAGCACTCAAGAATTTTTATATGGGGACGTGTTTACGCTCAAATCATACAAATATAAGCACAATGAACAAGAACCAAAAATAAATCTCTTCTCAATCGCAAATTAAGTGTGTTATCAACAAAGAATCGGAAAAGGTCTTTTCGGGTTGTAATATAAGGAAGGCTCTTTGGACGGGTATGGAATATATAAGTCGTGTGGCTAACTCACGATCTAACGTGATCAATAACTCACCAAACCTATTCTAATCACGAATCAATTTGCTTCACCTCGTTCAAAAAAAAAAAAAACCTCACTAATCACTCATAACGTAGCCTTTAAATTAGGCTATTTCTCAACTCGAAACGCTAAAACCGACTTGAAGCTCAAACCACTTAAACACAATTGAAGCTTATTATATGCTTCTATACAACTCATGCCTTTAAATATTAGGCTTCATAAAATAAACAATAATCAACTCAAGCCTTTATTATCGCGTAGACAATGAATAACACAATTCAACTAGACTCACTATCCTTCTTTTTCTTCTTCTTTTTTTCTTTTTTCTATTTTATCCCCCGTTTATTCTTTTTTATGGGGTCATTTTTTTTCTTTTGTTGGATGGTGGTCTTTTATTACATAAATTAATAAAATCATATATTCCTAATGAAAATTCCAAAACTCTAATAACCAATAAAAATAATGAACTCCTACCCCACGCTTTTAATGGGTTGTAGGGGTTGACTCAAAACACACATGGCTATAGGCATGGATTATTTGGATATGATTGGCTCATTCGGAATTTATAGTGGCTAAAAATATATGGATATGGCCGGAAATAGGGTTTTTTCTATGCCTTAACCTCATTTTCAAAGTCAACTACACACAGCGGTTTCAAAGAGATCTAAAATCAAAACTCATTCAAGTACATGCAAATATGATAATCACTCAGGCTACTCACTGGCTTTTTGCATGAAAAAGATTTGAATTGACGCTGCTTTTAAGGTTTTGCGAAATCGTTTGCATCAAAGTACCATTTTACAATATATAAATAATAATTTTGAAAAATTTCATGCACCTATACAGACTCAAAGACAAGAACATCAAATCAAACATAGTTAACTTCGACAGGCAAGCCAGACAAACACAATTCAGTGCAGAAATAGTGACAATCACGTAAAAAATTTCAAATTGCACAAATTTCAAATATAAATCATAATCAACCATCCCCCCTTTAAAAACGAGGCAAGCTCCTGATTGCCATAAGTAAAAGAAAAGAAAATCTAGGGAGATAGGGAATGAGAGAACATCCCTGAAAAATTGGTGAGCAACTCCAAAAAGGCGTTCGTGCAATAATCCTTCGTCTTGAACTCGTGATCGAAAATGTCTTGAATAAATACCTAGAAAGACAAAACAAACAAACAAAAACAAACTAACTAATAAAAAGAAAAGAAAACGAATACTTGGGTTGCCTCCCGAGAAGCGCTTGTTTAACGTCGAAAGCTTGACGCCTTCTATGAACGATGCTATCCCGGATCCAAGAAAAGGTGACGATCGTGCCACGCCTTAGTATTCTCCAAAAGTAAGCATATGTAATGTAATTTTCCAAGGCGCTCATGGTAAGCAATTCGTAGAACTAAGACTCCAATTCGCTTCGGTGGTCGAAAAAGCGAATAATATCACCATAAACATATCAACAATCAATTTGGGCACATGGTGATCCACTACCTTTGGATAAATGAGGAAATCAGTCGAACATAAGAATTTATCAACACATAATCCATTCTCCTTCGTTCTACTAAAATCCCCCTCAACATCTTCAAAAATAATGGGAACTAAATTCGGGCACAGGGGTTTACAAATTTCCTCAACAAACTTGTCCACCAACTCAAAATTAAAATCCATTAACGGCTTGGTTGGGATAACAAGAGTCTCAATAAATTCCTTCTCGAACACTTCATCAAAATTGACATCGTCCACAACAATGTCGTTCAAATCTATTCCCAAAATTGCCGCCTACCGTTTTAAAAATTCGTCGTTGTCCTCGATGTCTAAAGCATGAAGTTCAAGAGGAGTAAATTCATTTTCAAAAATCGGCTCATCCCCTATATCATCCTCAATCAGACTTGAATTCGCAGCAACCACCGGATTTTCTATCCTCCAAAATAGGCACTACGTCGTCTTCTATCATGCAAAACTCAAGCAAATCCATTACTACATCAACCTCCGGATTCTCCAAGGGCAACATCTTCACACCATCACCTTACACGACATCAACATTCACAAGAGGAACAAATCCATCCAAACTTTCCATAACCTCATCGTTACATTCCTCCTCTAAGCAAGTAGTTGGGCTCGGATTCTCTACCTCTACGATGGGCTCCACAACATCAAGTATTGGTACCTCATCCCCTTCTTTCGGAAATTTCTCCGAATAAGATATTATTTGGGCACACAACCTCTCCATATTCGCCATACTTTGTTTCATAGACTCATAACTTCGATTCACAGACTCAAAAGGGTCATCTTCGAGTTTGTCTGGAAAACTCATGGTCTCAGCTTCTAGATCCTTTTGTTGTGCCAAAATTTGATTGTCTTGCTCGTAATCTACACAGCTAGGATAGTATAGAAGTTGGTTGCAAGAAGCATAAGACTAGTCATCATAAACATATGGGGCATACGGAATGTCGTCTTGGCTTGAGTAGCATTGTTTCCATCTAGGAGTGTAAAACTTCAACATGAATTCTTCGTACACGTCCTCCCACGTTGGTAAAGAGTCGGGCTCTACATAATTTAACCATTTTCTTTTTGATCTTTTAGAGCATAATGGAAGAGTCGCATCCTCACTTGATCTCTCGTAAGGCCGTGAAGAGGGAAAGTCCAGGTGATGTCCTCGTATTCTTGGAAAAATTTCACTGGATCCTCGCTCGGATGTCCATAAAAAATCGGGATTCACTCTATGTAGAAATAGTCAAGATCGTAATCCCGCATCTTGGAGCTCAATGGAATAGCCGGTCGAAAGCCACGCCAATCATACGTTATATAATAATTAGACATTCTCCCCCTTTTTTTTAATTTTAAATTTTTTAAAAAAAAATTTTTGGTCGTTGAACCTAGGTGTGAGAGATGTACCTTGCATACACAACACTCAATGCACAAGATTAAACGTACCAGCAGAAAATAACAAAAAGAAAAATCATAAATAAAATAATAAAGATAAACTAAATAAATTAATACACAAATAAAGGTCACGAGGAGCAAACACAAAAATCACAACCTTTAGCCTTTCCCGGCAACGGCGCTATAATTTTGATTCGAACTTTTCCGCACCTATTTTTATTTAAAGTTGTCAATTTTAAAAAGTTCGCCGCAAGAGTACGGGATCACTTGTAGGTGGGTAAGTTGACTCGTGTCGATCTCAAAGGAAAGCTAGATTCGGAAGTTCGTTTTATGTTTGCGTTTCACGAATAAGAAAATAAAGAAAAATAACACATGAACGGGGTTTTGTTTGATTTGTTTTAAAAACTAGAAATTAATTAAACTACTTAAAACTAAAAAATTAATTAAACTATGAACTAATTAATTAAATCTAAGATTATCTAAACTAAGAACTAATTATCTAAATCCTAAAATTATTTTATCTAAGAGCAATTAAATCTAGAATTTATTTAAACTAAGAATTTATTAATTAAAATACTTTTAAACGATTTAAGAAAAACTAGGGTTCTAGAGCTTCGATTCGTCTCCACGATCGCTTGGGAAGACCCAATTGATGGTTCACAACGAATCTAGACTCTAGACCCATTAGAATCTAGCTAAATAACAATCAACAAACTCAACATCTCAATCTCAAAACAATCACAATCACAATTCGTCATGGAAATAATAATTATTTTGAGATAATTAATTAAACTAATGAAAGCATGCAAATTAAACTAAAGAGCATAAGGAATAAGAACTTACTAATTAACGACGAAGATTAACAGCGTTTGATAGTAGAGATCTTGGATCTAAATTACCTAAGAACTAATCTAAACTATTCTAAAAGCTAGAGATTTAAAACTAAAAATTATGAAGAGAGACTAAGAAAATAAAATGGCACTCTTGGGGTTGTCAACCCCCAAAACGCCTTAGAAACCCTAGGAATAATGTGTATTTTCGAAAGTGAGGGGTGGGGGGTATTTATAGGTGTAGGTGGCTTGGAAAAGGGGTCAAAATTAGGGTTTTCCGCCCCTTCTAGGACGTTCAGCACTTTCCATGCCGGTTGGGCCCAGAGACATCCCTTCTAGAAAGCCCAGAATCAGGAGGGTGCTGCCAGCCCAGCTTTCTATACCGGTTGGGCCCAGCGACAGCCCTTCTAGAAGGCCCAAAACTGTCATTTCTTCAAAATCGCGGCCCGTTTTTGCTGAAACTCTACTCGTTTGCCCATTCTTGACTACGTCCAAACCTAAATACCTCAAAATACCTAAAATAAATATAAAATTAATTAATTATAATTAAAATACGGTAAAACAAGTTGGAGATAAGAAAATGTGAAAATATGCTCAATCTATTCAACTTTCACCGAAAACAATAACAAAAATGAACTAAAATACTAACTAAAATCAAGACAAATTCATGTTAATCACCCACTAAATAAACCTGACCTATATTCCAATAGGAAACTTCTAGGTCAGGTCAGGCCATACCCTAAATTCACGGATCTCATTTCCGAGATCCTAGGAAGGGCCCCATTAAGCAGAAAACTATAAATATCCTAGCCTAGAGGTGGAGAAAGGTATGAATTTGGGAGCATTATTCTTCTATTTTATTCTCATAAAACCGCTAACTGACTTAAGCATCGGAGAGGTTTCCACCGGAAAACCCCCGGTGGTCCTTTCTAATGTATTTTTGTGGGACAGGTTAGGAAAGTTTCAAGGAAAGACGTACCCTCCGGCGTGGTCAATTTTCGGGGTGAAACAATGGGTAGTATGGTATAGTTATTAGTAGAGATGCATTATCATTACATTACTATAGGATAATAGATACCCTATCAAAATAAATTCAAATCCGAGACAATGAAATTCGTTAAATAAGATAGTCCATATTTTTGAGTCAACAACTCGGACAATAAAAATCAACCACAATAATCACATATAACAATGATAACCAAGGATAAAAACTAGTTCCACTAGCATAAGTCCAACAAACATATTGAAAAACCGCTTGCCATAGATAGTTATAAAATCATTTAACCCATTTATTTTAGTACTTAGAATGCACATCACTCCAAGATATTTGACACGCTTCGGTCGATAGGTCTTCACACAATAGACGTTGGTAACCCCACCCCAGTTATGACAGCCCGCACAAGATTCCTGATCAGATAACACCTACTTTTCACGCAGTAGATTGTGTTTTGCTCTAATGATTGTGGCCTGAGAAGGTGTTTTTGAAAGACCACCATGCATGTCATTGGACCTAGAAGAAGAAAATCCTTCTTCACCATATTGCCAATCCAGGACCCTGTCAATAAATTCGTTCGCCACTCTACTTCTTCATCTCCCTCACCTGGATACTCTTTCACATTTTCCAATAAACCGAACACACTTTCCAGCATTTCCCAATCCTCATCACCGTCGAAAAAGCACTACTCCGCCAATGGCCATTTCTGGCACACATAAACAACATCAACCAATTATGAAAAAAAATTTAAAAAGAGGGTCGAATAAAATGATTTTAAGACTTAGCCATGAAAAGAAGACTATTGGACACATTTATGAAAAAAGATATAAGGTCAATTTCCGTAGTTAATTATTCAGTAATTATACCCTCCGGAGATTGTTACAGACAAAAATGGGAACATCCATCTCATTAGTATGTACATCGTACAAAACATTGGGTTGGGATAGTATAAACAACCATGCAGCCATGCATGGCCATGCCACAAAGCAACCAGATGAAAACAAAGTAACAGATGCAGACAAAATGATCAGAACCACATGATCCTCCTACCTGTGCAGCTAACCCTATATGAAGATTGTAGCAACGGCTATTTTTGTTTTGTAGCTCCATCATAGATGTCCTAGTACGAGCTATTTTCTTTCTTGGATTCTAGATTGATTCTTTGTGGTGTTAAATATGGATCATCAGCATTGTATTCTGTATCAATTAATATAGAACAAAAGAAAGCCTTTTCCTGTTTTTGCTCAAGTAGCTTTAATCATAAACTAGAAATGATCTTTGACCATTTGATTCTTTTAGATGGTATCAGAGCTTTGATGATCCATTTAAAGCTTATGAGAGGTTTATGAGAAGGTAAGGGACAAACATCCAAGTGTTCACTACTACAAAAAACGCTATTGGAACGAGGGTATAGGCATCGGTTGTAGTAACCAACTGATGCCTAATGTCGCGTGGGGGCTTTTTTATAATTAAAAAAAGTAATAGGAATCAGTTGTTAAGCAGAAATCGATGCCTATAGTCGCTCAGTTTTTTTTTTTTGTAATAAATAAAAGTTATATGCATCAGTTTATCAAACAACCGATGCCTATAATATTTCGGGAAAACTTATGTGCATCGGTTGTTTAGATATAACTGATGCCTATAATAATAAATAAATCTAAATTTTTATTAAAATTCATAGACATCGATTAATCAACACAACCGATGCCTATAATTAAATATAAGCATCAGTTGTTGATTTAGAACCGATGCATATGTTAAAATAAATTTTTCTCCCTCTAAATATAATTTTTTCATCTTTTTTATTCATTAACTTTTTCACCTACATCTACCCTGCCTTTGCCCCCAAAATCATCTTCCCCTCGCTATATTTTCTTGTCAGAGCTTTCCGACTGTGGTGGTGCGAGCTTCAAGAGTTCCTTAGACGATGAGTTGGTGAGATTGGGTTCTTCAACGATTGAATTATGTTCTTCAAGTAATCTCATTTTGACCCTAATTTGAGTTTCAGTAATCAAATTTCTCCCCCTTTGCTTAAAATGAATTCCGATTGCAAAATCACCGCCTTTTTTGTCTCTCTCTAACCCCTCAAAAAGATTCCCCCTCTTTCTCTCTCTAAAACACAAGCACACAACAAATCCTCACTCTTTCGATAATTAGGGTTTTCAATTAAAGCCCTCCACACTCGTATAGGGGGGGCGGGGGGGTTGTGAATTACAAAATAGAAGCGCTTGACCCATAACTCATACAAAACCACATTTCTCTCTGATTCAAAACAAAGTTTTTTCATGAATTTCGGCCATAGGATTTCCTACCGTGCTTTAATGACTTGTAAATGGACTTCACGATTTCTAGCATTTTCTTAACGGCCGGTTATTCTTCGTTTTTGTTAGCCCTAGCAACAACCCTTTTTTGTTTCCTTTTTTCGAGCATTGTTATTTTTTGGGGACCGAAATTAGGTCCAAACCTGAACCAGAACCCAAATCCTCCTGAATCAAAAACTCAAACTAGTGGTGGGGAAATGACAGTTCGATTTAATGGCGGTGGCGACGGTATAGAGAACGGCGGCGAGACTACAGTGGAAAGGCAGACTAAGCCATCTATGATGGAGCAGCTGGTGCCGGAGATCACAACGCACGCACTCAGTTACTTAGATTACCCGAGCCTCTGTCGGCTCTCTTTGATGAACTCGCTTATGCAAAAAGCTGCGAACGATAACAACGCATGGGAGGCGCTCTATCATAAGGTTTGGTTATTTATTTATTTATTTTGTGTGTGTGTGAATTTTGGAGCAGTGAGTTTATTTTTGTTTTGTTGTTTTGAATTTTTTGGTTTACTATGTGGTTTAATTTTCTGTGATTTATTTCTTGAATATTGTGAATGCTGCCTTGTAATTTTGTATTACCTTGTCGAGGAAAAATGGTTGGATTTACTAGATATACTACTGCCAGTTTATCTTGTTGTTTTTCATGTCGAAAAATTAATGTCTGTGATTAAAAATAAAAATAAAAATAAAGGTTGACTAATGCTAGTTTGTCGTGTGATATGAAGGGTACAGAGTGTTTGGTTTTATTGAGAAAAAATATAAGGGAAGAATAAATAGGCAGTAGTATATATTGATTAATTTCAGCTTATGGCCAGTTCTTGAAAGCCAATGGCGAACAACCCGTCTCTTGGAAACGAGCCTCGACAATGGATGAAGTGCTTTGAGAGGTTGATGTGGTGAGTAGTATTTTGTATTGATCTTGATTAATTATTAATGTAACTATGTATTTATTGAATGGATGGACTCTAACTCTTGATAAATTGTATTGATAAATGAGAAAAGTATAGAGAGATGAAGGAAATAGATTTCAGGTGAAAGTTTGGGAGAGAAATTATGTATTCTGATTGATGATCATTCTTCACATCCATATCCCGTATATATAGGAGTACCCGAATGTGGTTTGTTACATTCCATGTGCTAAAATATCTCATTAAATGACAATATAATTAAAATAGACTAAAACACCCTTGATTCTGAGCTTTGCTCAGCCTTAGGTAATTTACTGGGCCCAAATCTAATTCAGCCTAGTAACTCTTCATGGGCCGCCCCATTTCCATTTTGCACTGAACCCAGATTGTTGCTAGCATTAGCTACCGACCCGGATGCATTTGTATCTTGAACCTCATGTAGAGGTGGCGATTCCCTGTTCATTCCTTTACCAAACCCTAGTTCCACAACATGAGCCCCCCGGAAATGAAATCATTGTCCGCAAGGATTTGTCCCGGAAAATTTATTCCTGATGAATTTAGCATCCTCCCATGTACGTTTGTATTGAGAATCATTACCCCAATCAACCAAAATTTGTTCCACCTCTAGTTTCCCCCTTTTAACCATCCGAGTTCCTAAAATTCTCCTCGGTGCTAGCTCGCAATCTCCCTCCACCGCCGCGGCTGATAGTTCAAGAGAAGGTGCCATACCATGGTCCAATCGTTTCTTAATCAAGGAGACATGAAACACGGGGTGGATCCGCGAATCGGGTGGCAGGTCAAGGCGGTACGCGACCTCTCCGATCTTCACCAAGATCCTTTAGGGCCGTAATAGCGAGGTGATAGCTTCAAATTCCTCCTCAGCTATATGAAATTCTGCCAGTAGGGTTACAATCTCAGGTATACCTCTTCACCTATTGCATAGGTCCGCTCAGTCCTTGACTTATCTGCATAAACTTCCATCCATTTATGTGCACGAATTAGGTTTTCCCTTAACTGTTTGATCATTTCATGTTGGTATTTCATAAATTCTCATGCTTCTGTGTCTGCATTCTTCACATAGGGTTGGGTAGAAAGTAAGGGAGGGGCTTATCCGTACAAAGTTTGAAATGGGGTGGATTTTAAACCTGTGTGATAGTTGGTATTATACCAATACTCATCAAGTTTAAACCATTTTAACCAGGATCTTGGGTTGTTGTTTACCATGCATCTTAGGTATCTTTCCAAACATTGATTCAATCTTTCAGTTTGTCCATCGGTTTGGGGGTGATAGGCTGATGATAGGTTAAGTTTTACCCCCATTAGCTTGAAGACTTCACTCCAGAAACCACTAGTAAACACTTTATCCATGTCTGTCACCATGCTTAGGGGTAAACCATGTAGCTTATGTATATGATCCATGAATAGATGAGCCACTGACTATGCTGAATAAGGATGTGATAGGGGTAGAAAGTGTCCATATTTGGTAAACCTGTCCACTATGACTAGGATCACACTTTTACCATTTACCTTAGGTAACCCTTCAATGAAATCCATGCTTATGTGGGTCCATGCTTGTTTTGGGATGGGTAAAAGTTGTAGTAACCCTGGGTAGAGTTCATGGTATTTTTGTTCATGGCACAAACCTCACATATCTGAATCATCTGGATAATGTCAGACCTCATCATAGGCCGATAGAATACTCCTTAAGCCCTCATGTAAGTTCCCCTTATCCCAGAATTCCCCCCCCCGCCCCCCCCATATGCTGAGCCATGCATTACATCAAGAATCATCTTTCTACATTCAGCATCATTCTCTACTACGAACCTGCCCTTGTACCTGATAAGTCCCTCATTGACTTCAAACTCTAGGTATGAGGTTGTGTCCAAAGCTTTAGCTGCTAGTATCTTGCTGGTAAAGGGGTCATTCTTATAGCTCTGGGTCACCTTCTGCATCTATAAAGGTGTTATTGTGAATATTGCAAAATTTTCCCCCTCTACTTCCTTTACTCTGGATAGGGCATCAGCTGCCCTGTTCTCCTTCCCCTTCCTATACTGAATTTCATAATTCAAGACCAATAGTTTAGTGATCCACTTTTGTTGGGTAGGATTCATAACCTTTTGGTCTAGCAAGTGCTTGAGTGCTTGTTGGTCTGTCCTAATGATGAACTTGTGTCCTTGCAAATAGTGTCTCCACCTTTGTATAACCATAAGAATAACTAGGAATTCCTTCTCATATATGGATAGTGCTTGGTTCCTAGTGCATAAAAGCTTTCTCATATAGGGTATTGGCCTTTCTTTTTGCATGAGAACAGCTCCAATCCCATATCCACTAGCATCAGTCTCCGATACAAAGGGTTGGGAAAAATCTGGTATAGCTAGGATGGGTGTGGTGGTCATAGCCCTCTTCAAATCTTGAAAAGATGCTTCAGCTTCTTTCCCCCAAACAAATTTGTCCTTCCTGAGTAAATTGGTAAGTGTTTTACTCAGCAACCCCTATCCTTTCACAAACTTCCTATAGTAGCCAGTCAAGCCTAGGAATTCTCTCAATTGTTTGACTGTTCTAGGTGTGGGCAAGTTGACCATGCACTCTATCTTCTGGGGGCCAGTGGTCAACCCATCTTGGTTGATGATGTGGCCCGGATCTTCTATCTGTTTTTGCCCAAATTGGCATTTACTTATTTTGGCAAATAGCTGGTTATCTCTAAGTTTGACCAGAACACCCTTCAAATATTGAAGGTGTTTATCCCATTCCTTGCTGTAGACTAGTATGTCATCAAAAAACACTAGTGTATTCTTTCTCAACCTGTCACTGAACACTTGATTCATTAAGCACTTAAATGTGGCTGGTGCATTGCACAACCCAAAAGGCATAACTAGGAATTTAAACTGACCATGATGAGTATTAAAGGCAGTTAGGTATTTGTGCTCTGGTTTCATCAATATCTGGAAGTGTCCTGACCTCAAATAAATCTTAGAAAAGTATTTTGCCCCATGTAATTCATCTAAAAGCTCATCAATGACTGGAATAGGGGATTCATGCTTAAGAGTTAGGTCATTTAGGTACCTGTAGTCAACACAAAGCCTCCATGATGTATCCTTCTTCTTTACTAACAACACAGGTGATGCAAAAGGACTTTGGCTAAGTTGTATAACCCCACTTAGCAGTAATTCCTTGACTATCTTCTCTATCTCATCCTTTTGGTCATGTGATGCCCTATAAGGGAATTGATGTTTGGGAGTGCTGCCAGGTTTCAAAATGATTTGGTGTTCTGTCCCCCTCACAGGTGGTAAACCCTTTGGTTCTTCAAAAATATCATTGTACTCCTCTAGTAGTTCTGTCATTTATGTCAACTGGAAGTCCCCCAGCTGTTCCTCCCCTTGTATGGTTAGGAGCAAAATTTCTTCAATTTGGGTAGGGTAGTCTTGATGCATCATCTTGAAAAATGATGGAGCAGATATAAATTGGCAGTCTGCAGTGGTTGTCAGTGCTTGTATTTTCACCCTTTCTCCTCTCAGTGTCACAGTGAAAGTCATATGTTCATAGTCCAATTCTATTGGAGTGCATGACTTTAACTAATCTTCTCCAAGGATGACGTCACAGCCCTCATTCTTTAGCAGCCTCAGGGTATGAGAGAAGGTGTGACCTTGCATTGTCCAGCTAAAACCCTTTGCTTCGTTAGTGCTGACTAGCTTATGTCCATTAGCCACTCTTACTAGAATAGGTTTGGCCTCTACAACTTGACACCCAAGTTTTTTGGCAGTAGATTCTTGAATGAAGCTTAGGGTACTTCGTGAGTCTATTAGAATCTGCAGTTTGTTCTCCTTGTTCTGCACCTAGACCCTCATCGTGGTGATACTGTCTTCACCTGATAATGCATTCAATGTCATTTGTATCTCCTCCATGGTTTCAGAAGGTAGTGTATCACCTGGTGATTCAGAATCAAAAACCTGTGAGCATTCAATTTCCTCTTCTTCTGCCATTGTCATATAATTGATCCTCTATTTGCACCTGTGTCCATATGTAAGCATTTTGGTTTGTGGTTTGGAGTTGTTGCTTGGGAATGGTCTTTGAATGGGTTGATATGAGTTTTTTGGTCTCTTGTTCTGAAATAGTGGGGGGTTGGTTTTGGGATTGGATTTGAATTTTCTTCAATGGCAACTAGGGTTAAGATTTGTTTCCTGCCCAACTCAATAGTTTGTTGTAGGGTGGTTGGTTCAAATATGTTAATAAAAGTCTGCAGTTCTTCGCTTAGACCACTAATGAAACTTGCAATAAAATACTTTTCTGTGTAATTATTCAAAATCTTCATGCATGCCTTTAGATCCTCAAACCTCTCCACATATTTTGCATATGAACCAGGCTGCTTTAGCTTGTTGAACTCAGCTATGATCCTAGCTTCCTTTAGTTCTTCAAACCTGGCTAAAATCACCTCAATTATCTGTCGCCAGGTTATGTCTGTCTGTGATGCATTGAGGTTTTGGAACTATTGAGCAGCTTTTCCCTCAAAGTGCATAGAGGCTAATATAACTTTCCGCTGATTAGGGATGTTGGGCATAAGTTTAAAATAATTGTTGCATTTGAGTACCCAAGATCTGGGTGATGTGCCCTCAAACTTAGGAAATTCCAATCTGGGAACTGGGCTCAGAAAATTCATGCCCTGTGATTCAGTAATTATCCTGGACTTATTAGAATTACTGGATCCTCCATTTGTACCTTCATTTCCAAAACCTGTGTATGGCCCTCCTAGGATAGCTTCTTCATCAGCTTGATTTTTTCCTTTATTCATGTTGAGTAATTGTAATTGCATAGCAGCCAGAGTTTGTGTCAAATGGTCATACTTCATATTCAACCCCATTAACTCCTGTAAATTGGAATTAATACCTGATATTTGCTCCTGCAGTTTAATCTCACTAGCTTCCATTTTCATGGCTTCAGTTTGCAGGTTTTGGTCCATTTTTTTCTGGGCTTCTTGAAGATCCTTGATCCTTCTGCCATTTCCAAGGATCCAAAGCTCTGGATACCACTTGTAATGATCTTGGTTAATTATTAATGTAATTATGTATTTATTGAATGGATGGACTATAACTCTTGATAAATTGTTTTGATAAATGACGAAATGATAGAGGGATAAAGGAAATTGATTTCAGATGAAACTTTGGGAGAGAAACTATATATTCTGATTAGTGATCATTCTTCACATCCGTATCCCGTATATATAGGAATAGCTCAATGTGTTTTGTTACATTCCATGTGCCAAAATGCAAAATATCTCACTAAATGACAATATAATTAAAATAGACTAAAACACACTTGATTCTGGGCTTTGTTCAGCCTTAGGTAATTTACTAGGCCCAAATCCAATTCAGCCCAGTAACTCTTCATGGGACGCCCATTTCCATTTTGCGGTGAACCCGGGTTGCTACCAGCATTAGCTATCGACCCGGATGCATTTGTATCTTGAACCTCATCTAGACGTGTCAATTTCCCGAGCATTCCTTTACAGAACCCTAGTTCCACAATATATTTTTATGTTTATTTTGTTCTGCTTGTGCTGAATATTCTGATATATTTTAAGTCTAATGATAAATTCTATTTAATTGTTTTGCAGATAATTCTCCATCCAGTGCTGGATAAAACGACTTACCATCTCCTCAATAAAAGAGCCTCGCAATGAATAAGACAAATAATATATATATGTGTGTGTGTGTGTGTGTGTGTGTGTGTGTGTGTGTGCATGTAAAATTATTTTAATGGTATTAAATGCAGGACGAAACTGAAGCAAATGGAGGTAGACTGTGAATACCTGAAGAGAAACTATGAAAGATTAAGCCAAGAAAACTAGAGATTGAAGAAAGAGGTGTTAGAGCTCCGGTTGTCGATGAAGATGGAGAAGCCACCGCCGCTGCAGGCAGCCGCTAGATTGGGGAAGGCACAGCCGCAGTTTTTTCATCATAGAGGCCTCTATTTCTCTTGACTTTTTCCTTTTCTAGGCAGTATTTCTCAACTTGATTTTTTTAAAACAATAATTTTTACTGCTAAAACTAAATTGTCCTATTTCATTCACAGCAAGAAGACAACTCATTGATTACTCATGGAACTGAAGTTTCGTATATACATCCATAAGTTGCTAATTGGTTCTATTTTCTAGTTGAGTATTGTATTTTTTATTTTATTTTTTCTAATTCTTTTTTTGTGATTTATTGTGATATGATCGGTTTTGCATAAAATTAAATTGCTACATAAAAAATGTCTTTATTTCTATTGGCTAAAATATTCCAAAGAACAATGTTCGGATTTCACTGAATCTTTTTTTTTTTTGCTGGAAAAAATAAGTGTTTTAAAATGTCAACTTCTGCTTTTGATGAATAATTGAGGATCATAAATATTAAAGTTCCAAGTATAGATTACGTCGAGACGAAACGCAAGACCAACGTGACTCGGAAAATCCTGTTGGCGGCTGGACTCGCTGCACTTTTCATTTTCATGCTTAAAAAATCACCTGCCACCAATGTACCCTTCTTCGGGATAACTAAAATAATATAAAATAATATCCCTAAGTTATATCTGTATTTACTTGACAAAATACCCAATGTACCGGGACTTTTTTTGTATTTAGACTAAACCTCAGGTGCAGTTTTCGTAATTAATCCCAGTTCTAATTTGTATTTTTACATTTATTTTCTCGAGTCGGGACGACTTCAATTTATATACGCTGATCTTGGAGATGCGGCAGCTGTATCCTCGATTATTTTATTTTATTGTTTTTTTGCAAGTGAAAATCATTTTTTCAATTTTTATTCCTTAATTTTTATTCTTAGGAACAAATCAAAGTCACTCAATTGGTGAGGGAAACAACCATTTTTATGCAGGAGTTTACTCAATCAAGTTATGTTATGAGTTTTTCATCTTTGATGTAACTAGCCATTGAGCGCCAAAAAGTTTAGTTAAAAATAAAGTCCATTTAGTTTGGTTGTATCCTCTCAAGTTACTACATGAAGCCTTTTTACTTACTGTTAACTTTTGATAATAAATAGCTTTTTTGAATTTCAATCAAGGGAATTCCTCATATACTCTTAACCTTTTAGATTGTTTGTTTATGCATGTTTAATGGAATGAGAATTGTTTTTGTTTTCAATTAGTATGTTTGTCTTCTTCTAAACTTTTGGTTGTTTAGATGGTAGTGTGAGGCCATTTGATGTATCACTCTTCGTTGTTGGATATGATGACAGCTATATCAGGTGTGCCCTTCATGTCTTGTTCTGACATATTTCTCTTGCATTAATTTTTTTTTTTTTTTGGTACTTTATTTGCTGACGAAAGCATATCCATTGTTTCATCATTTATTAAACCTTTTTTTCAAACTGTAGGTGGATACTTCAGGTTCCTTCTTCTCTTGGAAAGCTTCAGCTATGGGAAAAGAATATATCCAATGCTAAGACGTTTCAGAGAAAAGGTGGGGTTTTATTTCTTTTTTTGGTCTTAAATACTTGTTTTATTATTAATATTTACATGTTGATGCTTTGTTACTATATATGTTTAAAATATCCTGAACCTTTCTGATATATTAAGCCATTAATCTATTTTTGTTGAAATTTTTGTAGGTACACAGAGGATATGGAACTTGATGATGTTGTCCATAGAGTAATTTTGACACTGAAGGAGGGGGTAAGCAATCGAGTTCTTTTAGCATGAATTAAAAAGCTCTTATTGGTTTGTAAATGACTTAACCTTCTTGTACAAAACTCGATATTATTATCTCAATTATACACGTGTACACACACAAGAGTGTTAATTACAACAAGTACCTTTGGGGTTTAGCATGAATACAGAAAACTCTTATCTTTATTTCAAAATTGTAAATACCTTCAATGATTGTTTCTATGCTTACAAATTGCTTCCTCAATGGGTATTTGTAATTTTGAAAGAAGTTATTTTTATTGTTGTTGTTGTTGTTGTTGTTGTTGTCGTTATTATTCAAGAATAATTTATGCAATCATCCCGAATAAATATTTATTTTTTTATGTTTCCCTGTACTTGTTCTTCTGATCTGAAGGACAGATTCCAAGCAAAAATATCGAGATTTGTATCGTTTGTTTGACAAAACCGATGTCTATATCTATACATTAGGCATCGGTTGTTTGACCAAAATCGATGCCTAATGTATAGATTAGGCATCAGTTTTGGTCAAACAACCGATGCTTATGTCATTTATTAGCATTAGTTATTTGACAAAACTGATGTCTATATCTATACATAAAGCATGGTTGTTTGACCAAAACCGATGCCTAATGTATAAATTAGACATCGGTTTTGGTCAAACAACCGATGCTTATGTCAGTTATTAGCATCGGTTGTAGAACTGATGACTAAAGTTCTAGTTTTTAGCATCGGTCTTATTAGCATTGGTTGTAGAACCAATGCGTATTAGTAAAAAGAACCGATGCTAAAAGAGGTTTTTTGTAGTAGTAGTGGTTGTTTCTTAAGAGAACATAGAACTCTCTCTTCGTTGCTTGATGCCAATGAGGGACCTTCATGGCTTATTTGTGATTCTTAGGTTCAGTAAATGGATCTTTAGTGAATGTAAAGATTTAGGCTTGTGAGTTCTAGCCTTGGCTCTTGTCACCATCCGGTGAACATTCTGTGCTTTTTTTGTTTCCTGTAAAAGATTTTCAGTAGCTATGATTTGTATAGGTGAAGTAGAACTATTGTCAATTGGTAAGTCTATAAATAGCTAGCCAATAGGGATTGAGGAGGAGTGGTTGGAGGTGGATGAAGATGAATGATGAGATGAGGTAGAAGAAGATGAAGTGGATGTAGTAGGTGTGACTGGAGTATTGGTGTGGATGTAGTGATCAGTGAGTGGAGTAGGAGGTGGTTGATGAGAAGAAGGTGATTATGCTGGAATTTGAGTTGAAAGTGGTGTTGGAATAGTGAAAAGAGGGAGAGATGTGACTGGTTGGGGTGTTTTGGGAATGGATTCTTTGTGAAAAGGAAAAACTTGTTCATCAAACACAACATGCCTTGTTATGATGATTATGTTGTCTGGTAAGAGAACTTTATAACCTTTGTGAACAGGGATATAACCCAAGAAGGTGCCTTTTGTGCTTTTGAGCTGCGATTTGTGTTTATTGTAGGGTCTAAGGTAAGGGTAACATAGGCAACCAAAAATCCTAAAGAGGGAGTAGTCAGGTTTATGTTTCATAAGTAGTTCAAAAGGTGTTTAGTATTGAGTGGACTGAGAGGGAATTCTATTGATGAGTAAACAGATGTGACAAAAGCATCATCCCAATGCCTTGTTGATACTTGAGAATAGGAGAGCAAAGAAATATCAACTTCAACTATATGTCTATGTTTCCTCTAAACTAATCCATTTTCTTGGGGAGTGTAAGGGCAAGAAATTCTTTGAATGATCCCTTTTTGAAGAAATAAGGAGGATAAGACTTTGAACTCTCCTCCTCCATCACTCTGGACTATCTTTATGCTCTTGTGAATTGGTTTTGCACCATGGAGCGAAAATGAATGAAAGCATTGGCAGTATCAGATTTCAAATGTTGAAAAACGATCCTTCAAAACACAATATTGCTAGTAAACCTCCCTGCTATTGAGGTCTTCATTGCATTCTTGTCTCATCTCGATGCATATATCCTATATTTCACCTTGCATATCAACTTCATCTTTCATATGTTTTATTACTATGTGGTGGCGTATGATAACACCAGACTTCGCTTCGTGGGAACCTACAAACCTACATTCGTAACCAGCGCAGATGTAGTGGAAATGTTCATACCGGTTGGTGGGTGGTAGAAGATCAATCATAATAAAGTTAAGTGGGCAACAGAAGTCATGGAAAGAAGAAGTTGTTTACAAAAAAACTTATTTATCAGATGTCTTCATATATATATATATATATATATATATATATATATATATGGGGGATTCTACAGTGCCGTGACTATATCATTCTTCACTTAATTATAATCATTAGATCATGTTAGGGGATAAGTAGTGGGGTAGATCAATGGATGTAAATGCAGGGGAAGTGGGTGGCAGGCACCGTAGTCATTTCCTATATATATAATCTAAAATATTTTATTATAACTGTGTTAATATAAATTACTCTGAAACTTAAAAAAAAAAAAAAAAAAACTCTGAAACTCGGCTAACATACTGTATATGGTTGTGTGTTCAAGTTTAATATTTAATATTAAATTATGCATTAGTAATACTAAATTTAAAAGGCTTACAAGTACTTTTAAATTATATTATATTGACAAATATATAAATGTTATTTATTTGAAAATAATTTTTCAAAAGAATATAATAAATCTTGAGTTAATATCTAATTTATTTCAATATCTTCAAATAAAGGTTCTTCATATTTTATGTTCCTTTTCTTTTCCTGTTTTTCTTGTTTGAGAAATAATGTTTGTTTTCAAAAAAAAAACCCTTATTACTAATTATTGGTTACACATTGTTTAATTATAACTTAAAACAGAGCAAAAATTTATTTTATTAATGATTACATTAATATAACTTTGATATTATTTGTAAAATATTTAATAAATTATCACAAATAATTTTATATACTTTTATATAGTATCCAGGCAAGAAATTATAGTAACTCAAAATTTTAAAATATTCTAATTAAAAATTTTTATTTTGACTTTTATTGGTAAAAAGGGATAATTTCAGAATGCGGGTAGTCGGAACATTTTATTTGTCTGCTCCAAACAGCCAGCAGTTGGATATAATCATACTAGTGCAAAGTGAGCATACCCTATAAAGTAAAGATCCCATTATTTGGGACCATCTGGATAATAAATAGGAACAGAGAGCCTGAGACTAGGAAGTTAAATGATTCAGGCCTCTTCCCTTCTGTGTTGTTTCCTTGTATTCGAAGATTTACAGAAAATATGTCCTATACTTAATTTGTCATTATCATCATATGATAAAACTTTACTACATGATCACCAAGTACGACAATAATGGAGAACAAAGTTCAAAACATTGTTAAGAAATATTAATTTTATGTTGACTGGTTCAGTTCAGGAATAATACTAGATTGAATAAGTATCTAACAGAGATTTGCAGTTCCATACATATAATGTCTTAAATACGCTTATCAACAATCACCTGAGTGTGAGAACCAGTGAACTCGATATCAACATAGAGTTTCAGAAGGTTCCTCACTAGATACTTGAGTGATAATTGATGCCCTTCAAACAAAGTCTATGTTGCCTTCGAGCCACTATATACAACAAATCAGTAAATAAGTTTGCGAAGGATGAAACAGGAACAATTACAACACACTGCGTTATGAAATTCACTAAAATATACCTTCTTCGAGGCATCCGGCAATTAAGAACATCCCCCTCTGCGTCTTCAACCCGCAAAGCACACCACATAGATAAAATATGCGGAAAATTTGTACAATAAGAATCATAATAACCAAGCCAAATTGCCAAAAAAAATACAAATAAAAATGATGTGGATCTTTATAAATTCCATTATTGAAACACATCTGTTTTTTTGTTGTTTTTTGATAAGTATCCCTAGACTATATTGATGTGTTTCCTGCAAAAGAACCAATTCCGAAAAAGTAATTAATCATACGAGATCGAAATCATGCCCAATCATTATTTTTCAAATGTATTAAATAAACTTAATAATCACTACAAAGATGATCGAAATTAAGAGAGACCTCAAGCTGCGCGTTGAAAAATCTTAAAGGCGATATGTGTAAAAAAAACCATGAACGTGTTTTGTTGCTTTGTTTTCCGGGGAAGCTTCTCCAAACCCTGCAAAATGCACACTTCTTTAGTTGTTATACAATTTGGAAAGAGGAATGAGTGATTTTATTGTAGCAGAAGCATAAATTAGTTTGACAAAAATAAAAATGATTAAGTGAATAAGTTATACAAGTCATTTATTTGCATTCAAAATTCAAATTATAAATAGCACGGAAATGAACAATAAGTTCTCCAAATCAGTTCCTCGAACTTCATTCACTTCAAGTTCCCTATTATAATTATATCAAGAAGTCGGCAACATTAAAGCAGAAAATCTAATCAATATAATATGCATTAAAAGAATTAGTCTCGATTTAAAATAAAAAATAATGTAAATAAGGTGTTGAGAATATAATGGGATGTAATGAGCACATTGATATAATGTTTTTATTTGACCATCCCGCTTTCTTTTTAAGCCGTTGTTGAAAGAGAATTTGTTCCAAAAATCGTGAGGAAAAACAAACTCAAATTAGTCGAACCTAGTGGAAAAAAAGAATTGCAAATGAAAACAAAAACAAAGAAACATAAAAGTAAGCAAATCCAATATAACTAGGATTTTTAAAAATAAAAGGAAACCTTAAGAACCAAATTATTCGTCTTTGCCATCTCAAACTTTCATTCTTTCCCATTTTCTAATATAGGAGCATGAAAGGTTAGCTACAAAAATGCTTCTTGTAAGAATGATAACTATAGTAGTTTTTATTTAGGCTACACACCTTATTATAATTTTTTTTAATTATCCTTCAAATAAAATTGGTCCTTAGTTTTCTCTCTGGACTCAAGCTTCTAGTTTCTACCCAGCAAAGCAACTAACCAAGAGATATATCAATAAATTTTGAGTAATCTCCTAAAGATACACAAAAAGGGTAAACAGAAATACTAAGGCGATATTAAGGCAATTAAAATGGTTATAGAAAGAATAGACCAAGTACTAAAACTACTAAGGATACAGCAAAAGATTATTCAAATGTTACGGGGTAAACAAGGATAAATACAAAGGCAAGTTCTTATGCGTTAGGCAGGTTTGAGTGAACTATATGCATCATATTGGGGTGATTCTTGGGGCTATAGAAAGCCAGTACACATGAATATGGTTCTTGTGAAGACAACTATAAAGCAATCATCAAATCACCAAGTCCAGCACAATTTCCTTACAAAATCATCCAATTAAATTATCTAATTTTATCAACATAAATTAGAATTGCACTTAGCCACCTATAAAGCAATCATCAAGTCACCAAGATATGCCTGAAATTAACCAAACTACACTTTAAACATCATTTTTTTTCTATAAATGATCGACTCACCTTTGATGATGAAAATCCTGGTTTCAATATTGTAAAATAGCATATTTTAGGGATTTTTCTTCATCGATCGACACCCCCTTTTTCTTCGCTGGTTTTTTTTTTTTTTGTTAAAATAACTTCAGGCTGGGGCTTCGGCTACATAATCGAACCGTGTTCTTAAAATTATAAAAGGAGAATGATATTCAGTAATATAAACCTACATGTCTCGTACCATACACACAGAAAATATTTTGATTATAAATGAAATAAATAATTATTATTATTGCTCACCTTCTGAAAATGTCCCAGTTGATTAGTGTAGTCGACTAAGTGAGTGGCCTTTCCGAAGAAAGTATGGACTCCAGTGGCAATAACCACCTCTTGATCTCGCCCTGATTTAAAGTCGAACCCGAGTAAACACCGTCTCCTGGGCTTTTCGTCACCGGAAGGGATTCACCAGTTAGAGCAGGCTGTAAACGAGAAATCAAGAAATAATTATTCAGAACTCAGCAAAACAAGTAAGAAAAAATTTCCAAATCAAGGGAACAAAAAGTTAGAATCGAACCTGGTCTCTTTTGGTACTTGCGGATCTCACGGAGCACAACCGTCCCTGGCCTGAAGCGATGGGGCTTCTTGACGCCTCCAGTCGCCGGAGCAGATTTCCTCGCCGCCCTAGTCGCCAGCTGCTTCCTCGGTGCCTTGCCTCTGTTGGATTTTCTCGCCGTCTGCTTTGTACGGGAATGTAAAATTTTGGAAAGGGAATGGCAGAGGAGAGATGGATCGGGAGAGGAAGGGGTCAGGGCAGTGCATAAGGGTTTTTTGTTTTATTTTTTAGTTAGAAAAATTTATTTTGTAGGTATATTTTAATGCAGAAATAATATGACATACGAGAACGCCCTTTTAAGGTTGTTTTGAATAATACTTTCCAGAACGTCGTTTTTAAAGACGTTGTAGATATTTAAAATGCCAGAACGACGTTTTTAAAGACGTTGTAGATATTTAAAATACCAGAACGACGTTTTTAAAGACGTTCTAGATATTTAAAATAATAGAACGACGTTTTTAAAGACTTTCTAGATATTTAAAATAACAGAACGACGTTTTTAAAGACTTTCTAGATATTTAAAATACCAGAATGTCTTTAAAAACGACGTTCCGATAACTAATATACCAGAACGTCTTTTTAACGACGTTCTAAATATCCAGTATACCAGAATGTCTTTAAAAAATACGTTCTGGTATTCTAGAAACGCCGCCTCCTGAAGTGTTCTAAAATATTTATTCTATAATCATGTTTTTGTACTAGTGGTCATGACATGAAGGTAGGCACTCTTTATTAATATATTTATGATCCTGGATTGGTGAAATAAACCATATTCAATTCGGTTATTTAATTTCTTCATCCACTGTTACATTGATATAGGCCTGTGCAGGGCCGGCTCTGAGTATAGGCCCAGAAGGCCTGGGCCTAGGGCCTTAGGGGCCCAAATTCAAATTCAAAATATATATATAATATATATATATATAATATATATATATATATATATATATATAAGAGAAAAAAAAGTGATGAATGAAATATTAAAATGTGAAAATTTATTTATTTTTTCATTTTTCTCGTGAAAGTTGAAATTCCGATTATTTATATTGTACTTTCATTCTTTTGAAATTTGATTTTTCGTGTTTTTTATTTCAATTTCAGATCATTTTCATCTTAGTTTTTTTTTTAAAAAAATTGTAAATTATACTTTTAAATCATTCTAATCAACTTTTGATGTTGTTAAATATGGAAATAAGTAGTTAACACTAATAAAATTATATTATGTGATTTTTTTATTAAGATGTATAAATAGTTAAATAATCTTGTCATTTGTTATAGGCTCCAATGATTCTTTATGTGATGAGTCACATTTTTGTTTCAAAAAATACGAAAAAATTGATGTTTGAGTTCAAGATAATTTCGCCATTATTTACGGTAGTGCCAAATTTTCTTTCTTTCTTTTTTAAAATTTAATTCAAATTGAGCCCCGATAATAATTTCGCCTAGAGCCCTCGGGAAGTCAGAGCCGGCCCTGGGCCTGTGGCAGTACACGCAACTACAAAGCACCGAAAGTAGTAAAATGGTTTGGGGTATTATTGTGGCAAGTCTTTTTCCCAAGATAGGCGACAATGGCTGATAGCAAGGAGTTGGGTTGGGGAGGGGATGGGGATAAGTAGTTTTTTTCCAACATATAGATATTTTTTTGAAAATATTTTTTCTCCACACGCATATTCCCTTATTAAAAGGAACAAAGCAGAAAAAGAAAAAAAAAAAAAAAAAGGAAAAAAAAAAAACCTATCGTATCCCAAGAGAAAAAAAATCTCTACCTTTTTTAACTTTATATTTTGAGACCGTGACGTGCGTTTTCTCCTTTTATATTTTTTTGGAAACCTTTTTACTCCACATTGTCGTCTATGTATGTACGTATAAATTCAAAAGGTGAGAATTTATAATATAATGAAACAAAATATCACATCTTATTGAGATATAGTGTCATATTTCTGTATTTCACATTCAATGACCAATAATACATAGTACTTGGTTTGAAATGTATATGTAAATTGTCAAATTCAGATTTATTTATAAGAAACTTGCAGATAGACACATCACAATATATATTGTCGTTAAAGTCCAAACTATTATGAAAAACCGAAGATTATCTTGTCAAACTCCAATACTCTCGAGAATATTGCGGAATATAATTCCCAACATTGGGGATGGACTATATATATATATATATATATATATATATATATTAAATTCTTTGAAATCTAAGCAATATATTTATTGATTTATTGTCTCACAGTCAAGTTGTGAACAATGTTAAAGAAACCCTTATTCAAAAATAGTTGCACAAACAAGGTATATGAAACCGTAAGCAAGACTGCCAAAATCCGTGACTTTGATAATTAAATTTAAAATTAATGGTTCAGTTTGCTTTGTAATACACTGATAGATCTTGTTTCTCAATCAAACTACGGGGTACTATTGCGTTGGGAAAATAGATACATAATCTTACATCTCACAATTTATTTTATTTATATAAATCGTAATCCAACCTCATAGAATATATCATGTTCAACAGCACAAAACTCGTAAATAGCAAGAATCTCGTTTCTTTTCAAGGAGAATCCCTAGAGCCTTTCCTTCATTCTTATGTTGAAGTTTGGCTACGAACAACACCTCGTGGCTTGAATTCCAACTCTGAATCCTTAGACACCCTCTTTACTTCTATTTGTCTGTCATTCCATGCTTTTCCCTGTGAATGAATAAGAGTCACATTATTAACTAAGAAAATCCAGAGGGAACTCACCGACGTCCTCATTATGTTCTGCACCAAGTTACAAAATAAATTACTTAATAACTAAGAAAAAGTAATTAAAATTGAGAAAAAAAATACATTTATACGAGTAATTTACCGAGTAATGTTTTCTGCCCATATCTCACGAATTTCGTCGATTGTTTCTTACTCGTATGGTTTAACTCCAAATGAGTCTTACACATTCCAATTCAAAATTAATTTGTCATTTTAAAAATGAAGTTTAGGTTTGGAGTTTAAAAATATTCAGTAATTTTTACTACTAAAAATGAGTTTACACGTACCTTGTCTAATAAAGAATTCACATTGACCCCAGAGCAAATGTCATACATATACCTCATGACATAATAACCACACTCACTGCCTCCTCGTTGTTGATTACACTATAAAAATCAGATGAAAGCAGATCAATATCCGATATATCAAAAGATCTATCGATGAGTCAAAATGAAATTGATCGAATAACTTTACTAACTTGCCTACTATGGTAACCGATATACTAATTTTATTGTTAATACCTTAAAAAATAACTTACCGGCAGATTATTCCACACCATGTTTCTTCCTCTTTTTCCTTTTATTGACCAATATGACCGAAGCCCTGCAAATAGTAATCATTGCACTCAAGCAGTTAATAACAGGCAAAGTATTATTTCAATAAACAATAAGAAATTGTTACCTATATATTAAACATTTACAGTTTTAAACCCAAAATGAGAGGATGAACCACCCAATCTTATATTACATTCAATGAAAAACTTCAAGCGGTTTTATGAATGGAAACACAAAGAGTAGGCTCTAGAAAGAAGCAGGTTGTGGAAAATAGCAAAATTACATTAATGCTATGAAACAAGTTGCCCACGAAACAATTGCCCACAAAAAAGAATCAGTACATTACTACATTGACAATAAAGACCTGAAAGTGAATTATTTTTTATGATGTTATTGTAAAAAATGACACCAAGTTACCTTTTCAAAAAAATAAGAGACACAGATATAGGGGAAAATTTAGGGGATTTAAAATAAAAACCTAATTCTTGAGTGGACATATCACTAGCAGCACCCAGTGGTCACTACGCATTTTCATAAGTACAAAGATTAATTATCTTTATAAATTATAATAATTGTAAAGGAGTAAAAGAAAAAATAACAAGAAATAGTCTCTCTTACTCGTCTAGGTATGGTGCTAGAATAAATGTCCTGCTAAACATTGCATTGAAGGCATCACTTATGTACGACATCACAGTAGTCGGGTCATTTATTATATTTTTTTTGCAGATTTGTGCTGGACAAAGAAACCCGATGGCACCGGTGCAAAGACTCTCATCCAACCCACTAAGACACCTGTAAATCATTAGTAGATTCAAAGATAAATAAATTTAAGCTAAATATTGAACTAATTGATAAGGAAAAAGAAAGCTCGTACCGCGCAAAGACTTGTACAACAACAACACTAATCCACCCCATTCTGAACAGGCTCCGAATATCATCAATTAGTACATGAATTTTTGTCTCTCTTTTGTCATGGAAGACGGTTTTATCTAGGTCCATAGAGACATGGTCCACATGCACGGGCATCGATAGAATCAGGTTGTGTAGCTCTTTGCAATTAGCTCCCAGAGTCTCCACTTCGTCATCAACAAGAGGTGGCCTTGGTTTTGTTGCAGATTGCTCACCACTTGTGTCCATGAGACTTGTTCTCTGTTTCTTTTTATATGACTTTGTAAGTTCCTGTACATATGACCATGATTAAGCATACTAAAACTAAATAAATAATTGGTGACACCGGTCACTGCAAAAAGCTACCTAACACTTCACCCACGTGCCTCATTTCTGGATGAGCCGTCACCGGTAGAGGAAGTTCTGCTGCACCCTCGACAATTTCATCTACTGAGACATTGACATGATCGGGTGACACCTTCTGATGATGCATAATCGTGTCCTCGCCTGTTGGGTAAACCATCCCCTTTGAAACAACTTTTATATCCCCCAAAATAGACAGGGCTAGGCGGCACCAGATCGGACTCTATTACTCAAAGTAGCCTAAAGTTAATGGTCTGAATAAAATGATTATATTCTGATGATGAATACAAATTAAAACTTGATGATAATGAATTCAAGTTTTATAGGTTATACCATAATGTCCTGACTATATGCAGGTATTGACAATGTAAAAATGCAAAAATTTCCTGACTGTAACGACCTGAGTATATTATTTATAACAAACCTAATTACTTTCAACCATTTTAGTCTTGTATTCACATTCTTGATATAGGTAAAAATATGTTTTAGTTATGAAAGTTTGTTTCTGGAAATAATATGATGCAATGCCATTAACAGGCAATAATTAGAACTAACTACTCTCTAATGAAAGGACGAGCAAAAAATGAGGCTTCATATTTTCTAATAGATGAATAATGAAAAGACGACTCTGAAAAGGATATTGCATAATGAATATTGACTAAGAATTACTTATTTATCAACTACCAGGAAGTTTGAATGAGTAGGTTTGTGAAAATACAATACATATTATCTAATTCATACCTCAACCATAAGAAATGGAGTCCCACCAACCGACTACTATGTGGATGACCTTGCGTCGGCGTGTGGAAGTCAGTCCCCTCGTCAAATCTTGATGGCATGTTGTGGTGAATAACTAGAGTCTGCGGACCTTGATTATTCACTTGCTCATACAACCAGTTGAATTGAGCTTGTAGAGCATCAAACTTGCCCTGCATCTGCTGCGTGATTTCTTGTGTCAGAGCCGCCCTCACCTCGTCCACTGACACCACTCCACCCTGTCTCCTGCTTGTCTGACTCGGTCGACCGAAAACAGACCTGACGTTCACATGGCTAGCAACACCTTGCACCCGACCCGGGTGCTCCTTCTTCCCTAGAGACGCATTCAATATGCCATCGTGCCTCTGCGGTAGAAACATCCCTTCACTGACTTCGCGAGCCTTCTCAACTTGTTTCAAGAAATGATAAACATCATTTAATAAACTTTCCCCATGTCATTAAGTAAATACTTCTAAAAATATATTCTTCCAAAAAATATAATTACCATTTTATTAACCACCCCCTTCGTTTGCTCATTCGGGATATCATTACAAAAACACTTATATTTATAATACAAACACTTCCAAATTTCATACTTACACAAGAGATCATTACAAAAAACACACTTGGGATGTGGCCTTCAACCACATTTCACTTAGGTTAAAACTGAAAATTTATTCTTAAACTGTCAATATGAGTTTACATAGTGTCTTTCATAACTTGCTATTTTGGTAAAAGAACCAAATCCACCAAAACAAAGGGAGCTCCACCAATAAAAAAACCAGACTGAAACAACAATAAAAGGTGTGTGTGTTTTTTTCTAACCACACACAAAAAAAAAAATAATAATAATAATAATAATATAATAAAATAAAATAAAACACAATGAGCAACCACCATGGAGATGAAGACACAGTGATGAGTCGATTCCTAACCCCGTACGAAGCTGCTTCCCAACAAAAGGATGTCTGTTTATAATTGAGACAAAAAATGAGTCAGAAACAACTGGTATAATTTATTATTACCAAGTAAATTTCATCATCCCAAAAAATAATCTTACACATTAAGTGCATTAATCTTTGTTTTCAATCCACTCTCCTTCTCCATTGTCAGAACGAATATAACCATCACCTAAGGTTATTGGAGGTTCATTAATATCAATGGAAGATGGTGAGGTTTCATCGAAGTGGTCGTCTCGTCTTCATCTACGACATCGCTAACACCCACAATACTCCTTTTGCTAGAGATGACGAGAGACCACCTAGAATCGGTAGGATCAGAAATATAAAAGGCTTTTTTTGCTTGTGATGCAAGTATAAATGGATCATCCCGATACCCCGACCGACTGAAATCAACCAAAGTGGATCCCAAATCATCAACCCTCACACCCCGTCCATTGTCGACCCAACTACATCGAAAAAGAGGAATCTTGAACAATTTATAGTCAAGTTCCCAACTGTCCTCAATGACCCCATAAAACAACATAGAAGCATCCACTGGTCCTTTACCTTTCGCACTCGAATAATCGCTCGTTAATGCAACTATTGAGACACCACTATTCTACAGCACACTTTTATCATCCTGACGTTTAGTGTAAAACGTATACCCATTGATGTCATAACCTTCATAACACCTCACATGTGAAGCAGGGCCATATGCTAACCACTTGATTATTTCGGTGATGTTATTAGGTGTCCTAGATAACTCTTACATCACTGTCTCTTTGAACCATTCATAAAATGTGTGATTATGTTCGCTGGTCACCCATATTTTATCCCTCGAAGGGTTCTGCTGTTTTAAAATGGACATGTGCCGATCGAGGTATGGATGGGCCTCAGAAATATGTTGCAATACGAGTTTGTGTGTCTGGATGCGTAATTCAGAATTTGCAAAGAATGCTTTGAGCCCAATAGTACATTATCCTGCAATCCTTCCTTCATGGCGAGATTTAGGAATGCCAATAGTTTCAAAATTCTCCAGTTAATCTGTACAAAACTCAATTACCTCCTCGGCAGCATAACCTTCAATGATACTCCCTTCAGGTCGAGAACGATTTCTCACAAATCCTTTTAATATACCCAAGTACCTCTCAAACGGGTACATGTACCTCAAGAAAATCGGCCCACATAACTTAACCTCTCGAACTAAGTGGACAATTAAGTGCACCATAATGTCAAAAAATGATAGAGTAAAAAATATTTCAAACTCACATAACGTTTTAACAATGTCGGCCTGCAAATCATCTAATATCTCAGAATCAATAACTTTACTATAAATTGCGTTGAAAAAATGACAAAGCTTTGTTATTGTACGCCTCACATCTCTTTCTAATGAGACTCGAACTGCAACCGGTAGTATGTGCTGCATTAAGATATGACAATCATGAGATTTCATACCGACCAATTTCAGGTCCTTCATTGAAACGAGATTTTTAATATTCAAAGAATAACCAGAAGGAACCTTGATTTTATTCAAACACTCATAAAAACTTATTTCCTCTTCTTTTTTTTAACATGGTATAACAAGCTGGAGTTAGGTAATAAGTTCGCTTGTCAGTCATTTTCGGTGCTAACTTCTCACGGATCCCAATTTCCACCAAGTCTTGTCTAGAGTTAATACCATATTTCGTCTTACCCCGAATGTTTAATAATGTTCCAATAACACTGTCACATATATTCTTTTCAACATGCATCACATCTATACAATGTCTAACCAACAAATGTTTCCAGTATGGTAGACCCCAAAATATGGATTTCTTCTTCCAACCACCCGTTGAGACAATAATAGAAAGTTTTCCAAACTCAACATCAATATCTTTAACATGATCGTAAATTGCACGTCCGGATAATGGCGATCTAGAAACTCGGTCCAAAGTTTTCCCATTGAAATTCTTCTTTTTTTTTCTATAAGGATGCTGACTTGGGATAAAGGCCCTGGTATCCATGTGCACATTTTTTCTACCATTTTTCAACCAAATACTACTTGTCTCATCTTCACAAATGGGGCATGCCTTAGCTCCTTTATTTGCATAACCTAAAAAGTTACCATAGGCTGGAAAATCATTGATCATGCAAAATATCATGGCTCGTAAGGTGAAATTTGTTTGAGTATAAGCATCAAAGACGGTCACACCGTCGTTCCATAATTTTCTAAAATCCTCAATAAGAGGTGCCAAGTACAAATCTATGTCATTCCCTGGTTGTTTAGGCCCGGATATCAACAAAGACAACATGATGTACTTGCACTTCATGCATAACCAAGGAGGAAGATTATAAATTGTTAAAAGAACCGGCCAAGTACTATGACGACTGCTCATGTTTCCACGTGGGTTCATTCCATCCGTGCACAGTCCTAGCCGAAGATTTCTCTTCTCACTACCGAATTCGGGAAATTTACCATCAATGTTTCTCCATTGCGGAGAATCGACCAGATGTCTTAGTTTTCCATCCTTCGTCCTTCCTTCAGCATGCCACTGCAAATTCTTCGCTTCCTTAGCATTTGAAAACAACCATTTGAATCTGGGAATAACCGGAAGATAGTACAACACCTTGGCCGGAGGTCCTTTTTTATGTACAAGCCCACCATCATCACTGCCTATTTTTTTTTTAGCGTGATTCCCCGCATTTTGGGCACTCCCGCAAGTCCTTTAATTCATTCCGATACAATATGAAATCATTTGGACATGCATGTGTCCTCTCGATCTCCACACCCATCGGGCACAACATTTTTTTCGCCTCGTGGGTTGAAGTGGGAAGCTCGTTACTATCAGGAAATGCATCTTTTAGAAGCTCTAGTAACCCCAAGAAACTCGTATCACTCCATCCACTCTTCGCCTTTTGGTTATATAGATTAAGCATGAACGATAACTTTGTAAATTTGGTACAGTTGGGGTATAACGGTTTCACAGCATCAGCAGATAGTCTTCCAAACATAGCAACATTACTGATATCACCTCCTATAACATGCAATATTTCATCTAATCGGTCACTGTCTACATCCTCGTCAGTCTCGGTATTACTATCACTAGTACCATACGTAGACGGAGCTGTCGAGTGAGTTGTATTATCAGCCGGAGGTAAAGTTTCACCATGCCATGTCCATCGTGAATAACCTTCCGCGACGAATCAAATGGCTCTTCACTTGGTCCGTAGTCCGAAATTGTCTCAGATTTTTGCAATCAGCACAAGGACACACAATCGTCTCCGAAGAAGTCTTAGCTTTATTCTCCACAACAAATCTAAGAAAACTTTCAACCCCTTGAATATATTCAAGTGTATTACGTTTACCATACATCCAACTTCGATCCATTCTCTACCGCTGCACAATTGAATTAAGAACTCAATAAAAAAACTAACAAAGAAAAAAAAATAATTTACCAGAAAACTCCATATATATGCATTTATCTTTGTTCATAATATTTTTTATTATTAATTACTGTTTTTTTTTCTGTTTTCAGCTCAAAATATATATAGTGTTTGCTAGGTTTTCATATTATATTATAATTAACATAGGGATAAAAATCTTAAACTAATTATAATTATTATTTTTATTATTATGTTAAGCAAACAAAGTCGAATATCGAAAGATAAGTGTAGCTCCAATAATCACCAGTCATCTATTGTTTTAACTTTATTTAATTATGTATTATTTGCATTATCAGGACCTACATTGTTAAGCAGGTCCCATTGACTATAAGATTCAGATATGGCCATCAATGAGTAAATTTTGTAAACATGCATAGGATGTACTATTTATCAGTCAATTGAAATTTTGTGATACTTACAATCAGCTCAACTTGTTTATAACTTTTAGTCTTCAAAGTCCAAAACAAATCTAAATTTTATTTATTCCTTACTATAAAGTAGCACACATTAATTAATTATATATAAAAGCAAACAGTAATTGAAAATACTGATTTTTATTCCAATTAGCAAAAGTCAAAAAATTTACAAATGCAAAATATAAAGATAAAAATTACAAATGAATGAAAAAGAATCAAGCGTCGGCAGCCTTCCTCTTCGTCCCCGCCTGAGAACACATCATCATCATCAAACCGTGTACCAAGCTTGGTGAGAATAGATTCGATCTTGGAGATGGAGAGCACCACCTCACCCCAATGAGCATTTATAGTGCTCAAAATGTGGGTGAGTGATTCTAACTGGACGGCTACTTTCCGCAGGTCTGCGAAACGTTTCTTCCTGCATTTGCTTCATCAGCATGACAATTTATTTTTCCTGAGTTTCCACTAGCTTGCGAAGCGGTCCCGAAATATTATTGTCAGCCATTATTTGTGATGGCGATTAAAATATATATTTTTGCCAAAGAGTTTAGTTGTGAAGAATAAAATTTTCCACAAACAGGGGTATTTATACAAGTTCAGTGCACCTCTTTGAGTTCTCACTGCCTTTTCAACTTCCCGATGCATCGATGCCTTTTTAATTTCCCGAAGCATTGGACAATATTCAATTTCCAGTGTGTGAACACAAAAGCTTGGAATTCTAGGTTAAACGAATGCTGCTTCATGCCTCTTCAGATGCACACATAGATAAATTATATGTAAAATAATAAGTACAAAAAATAAATACATACCTTGAGCAGATCAATTTGCAAAGAGACGGTTCACAAAGAGGGAAAAACAAGCTGGCAGGTTTTCGTGGTTATTTCAAAAAATTCGATTGGAAATTCAACAGCAAATATGAAAGATATCTGGGTAGAATAAAGGGATGGGTTTTGAATTTTTGTTCATCAATTATAAATGTGAAGATTCAATTCAGAATTATGAGTTCTTTCTTTTAATTTAAAAAATGTCGACATTGGAAAGAAGACAACAATTCACAATATACTCCCTCCGTTTTAAAATAAGTGTCGTTTTAGAGACTCAATTTTAATACAAATTAAGTGTCGTTTTAGAACTATTTACCACTTTATTCCAGTTTTATCCCCGCTTATTTTAAAAAATATAAACAAGTTTATGGTAATAGAATAACTAAAGAAAAAGAATGTAAATAATTAAATGGGAATATTATTAATTGATTGAGGATATATTGGTCAAATATTATATTCCTTAATTTTGAACAAAAACTCTAAAACGAAATTTATTAAGAAACGGAGGGAGTACATCGGTTGTTGAGAGAGAGACTGATGCATATAGTATGAGGCCAAAATCATTAGCATGGGTTTAGAAAATGAACCGATGCTAATATTATTTTAATTTATTATATGCATCGGTTTCAGTTAACAACCGATGCTTAAGGTTTTAAAATTTTTAGGGGCCAATTTTTTTTCACTTTTTTCCCACGATGCGCCTTTAATTAAATTTGAATGGGCATCGGTTCTAGAAAAGAACCGATGCTCTGATTGTGTTAACGGCATCGGTTCTTTTCTAGAATCGATGCCTATAATTTTACATAAATTTCGAATGTTTTTATTATTATGTGCTTCGGTCGGTGTCAGAAAAAACCGATGCTCAGGATTTTAAAATTTTTCTCAGCCAATTTTTTTTCGCCTTTTTCCCGGGATGCGCGCTTATTTAGATTTGTATGGGCATCGGTTCTACAAGGAACCGATGCTCGGCTTTAGTTATAGGCATCGGTTGTTATCATAAACCGATGCGTATATATTTTTAAAAAAATATTGTATTTATTTTTATTATTATAGGCATCGGTTGATTTACAAAAGCCGATGCTAGAACCTTTTCCCAGATTAATAGGCATCGGTTGTTTGACCACGACCGATGTCTATTTATTTTAATGAAAATCTTCGGTTATTTTATTATTATAGGCATCGGTTGCTTAATAACAACCGATGTTATTAATAAATAGGCATCGGTTGTATAAAATAACCGATTCCTATAACTTTTATTTATTACCAAAAAAAAATGCACTTCTATAGGCATCGGTTTCTGGTTTAGAACCGATGCATAAAACTTTTTTTAATTATAAAAAAGACTCCGCGCTACTATATGCATCGGTTGTTTAGAACAACCGATGCCTATAACCCTGTTCCGATGGCATTTTTTATAGTAGTGCTTGTCTCTTGGCCGCAAGATTTGGGAAAAATGGCGGGCAACAATATCTGTGAGATGATTTGGCTGGGTGACGCGGCCGAAAAATGGTGGCTGGTGGTGGCGCTGAAAAAAATGGCCATGATGATGGCGAATTTGATACTGAAATTCCATCGAACTTTTATTATAAGGTTAAAAAACCCATTACATTTAATCTAATCATATGAATTGAATGAATATTGCATCTGAATGTATTATTACACTTATGTTTGCTGTAATTAAATATCACCGTGTACAATTAATTCCCTTTCTCCGAAGTAGAATATATTAAATTAAATGAAATATTACTTGATTAAGCATACAACTAGTCATAGACAAAGATGATACACTTATTATAATCCGAATGCCAACAATTGTTGGGCATTAGAAAATCATGACATAGTTTAACTACTTTTAGAAAATTAATGTAGCTACGGTTTATTGGAAACCACCATTGTTGTGGTTTTTAATAGAGAGCGACCTGAATCTGGTCATATAATGCTTGGCGACCTAAAGATGAATGCAGCACCAGGTCGCAAGACTGGCGACCTGAATATGAGTGTAGCACCTGGTCGCAAGGTTGGCGACCTAAATAGAGAGCGACCTGACGACCTGAAGATGATTGCAGCACCAGGTCGCAAGGTTGGCGACAGAGAGTGACCTGATACGTTCTAGTCGGCTGGTCATATAATATCAGCATCAGGTCGCAAGGATGACGACCTCTTAGGGAGTACGAGGGGTCGGTTAGAGGTCGCACGTACAACTAGCAATGGGATTTACATGAGGACAACCTACCCTACGTCATCTAATGATGCCAGCCCTAATCCAGTACATCTAGCTGCCAGGATGTACTGTAGCAATAGCAACCTCACGATTTTCTAAGTGTACTGTAGCAATCTTAGCCACATATTTTAGGGTTACATTTTTCTTACATGAGATGATACTATAAATAGTGGCAACATTCTCTCATGTAATTATGAAAAATTATAATTGAATGAATTGCATAAAGATTGAATACAAAATATCTCTTCAAATATGACTTCTTTATTTTCTTTCATGGTATCAGAGCAGGTTTTTGCCTGACTCTGAACACCTTACCTCCCGTCTTGTTCATCCCTTTACTTATATCTCATGGAGGGTAACATGCCTCCATCTCTTGAAAGCTCAAACTCAGCAATTCAGTTGCAAAATCAGCTCATCTCAATCAAACTAAATGACTCAAATTATCTGCTTTGGAAAATGCAAGTTTACACAGCCGTCAGAGGATACGGGCTTGAAGGCTATCTCACTGGTGAAATCAGACCCCCATCTCAGCTCGACGAAGGATCAGTAAACCCAAAATTCCTGCTCTGGGTTCGGCAAGATCAGTTATTAGCATCCTAGCTTCTCTCCTCTCTTTCTAAAAATCTACTTCCCATGATGATTGGTCTTGCATCTTCAAGAGAAATATGGCAAACTGTAGAGGCTAACTTCTCCAGTCAAACTTCAGCTAGGAAGATGCAGTACAAGATGCAGATCTCCTCTATCAAGAAAGGAACCGTGAGCATCAGAGAATATGTAAACAAAGTCAAAACCTGTTGCTACATGCTAGCTTCAGCTGGTCAACAAATTTTTGAAGAAGACCAAGCAATGCATCTTCTCACCGGACTTGGAGGATATTTTGACCCGGTGGTGATAGCAGCTACAGGTCGGAGTGATTCACTCACCCTCAGGAATATTCTACCTATGTTGCTAAGCTATGAGACCAGACTGGAGGCTGGAAATGCATCAAACCTCATCAACACAGAAGGATCAATCCCCACTATCAACGTCGCAAATCAGTTTTCTGGTCATAAAAGAGACTTCTTGGCTGTTGCAGGAGCAAACAGAGGAAGAGGTCGCCACCCAGGTAGAGGTGGCATAGGAAGGAACAAAAGCAACATAAGACGAGGTGAAAGAGGTTTCAGACTAGGAAACAGGTCGCCATGTCAAATCTGTGGTTACTCTAACCACTCTGCCGATAAATGCTATTACCGATTTGATGCTGCCTACACTGCACAGTCCAATACCCAGTCAGCGAGCTCCTACACTCCCTATCCCGTGACTCAGTCCATTGATTCTTCTGCCTATCACTGATGTCTTATTCAGGCAGTGATGCGAGCTGGTATGCAGATTCTGGAGCCTCTAATCATGTCACCAATGACCTCGCTAATCTCAATATCGCCTCAGAATTCCAGGAAAAAAACAAGGTTCAGGTTAGATATGGATCAGGTTTGTGTATTCCTCATATTGGTAATTCTCGATTTCAATCCAGCAACAAATCCTTTTTACTCAAAAAGCTCCTTCATGTTCCGCACATAACCAAGAACCTTATTGGTGTCTCTCAATTTGCTCAAGATAACTTTGTTTACTTTTAATTTCACCCTACTTCTTGCTGTATAAAGGATCAGGTTACACATAAAATTCTTATCCGAGGCTCACTTAGGAATGACCTTTACAGATTTGAAATCCATCTTGCTAACACCTCACTACAAAAAAATCCGGCTGTCCTGGCGGATTTACTGGCGGCCAAAAAGCCGCCAGCATTTCTGACGGCCTTACTGGCAGCCGACTTTGCTGGCGGATATGCTGACGGCTTTGGCCGTCAGCATTATAGACCGCCAGTAACCCGCCAGGGAAAAAGCGGGAGTTTATCCTGCTTAATTATACTGACGGCCATACCCGTCAGTATATAAAATTGGCGTCGCTGACGGGTTTGGCCGTCAGGATCCTGACTGTCGCGACCGCCAGGATGTAATTTTTAATTAAAAAAAATAAGTTCCACTACTCCTGACGGTCATGGCCGTCAGGATACTATTTTTAATAAAAAAAAAATATAAGCCCGCTAGTCCTGACGGCCATTGGCCGTCAGGAATTTAACCTAAAATTCGCGTCCCCCTTTTACCTAGTCACCGCCGTCCACAGCCCGACCACCGCTCCGGTTGAAGCCCCCAGCCCACAGCCGCCGCCCCGGTTCAAGCCCAGTCCAAGGCGGCCACAGCCCACCGCCGCCCTCCGGTTCAAGCCCAGCCCAAGGCGGCCGCTCCAAGGTCCACCACCGCCTACCTCCACTTCCGGCGCCGATCCAAGGTCCACCACCACCTCCACTTTCGATTTTCATTTTATATTTTTGATTATTTTTTTGTATATTTGTCTTTGTTTGTATATTTTTTATATGTTTGTTGTTTAGTAATTGTTATATAATTGATTTTAAAGGTTAGAGTTTAGTGTTTGTTTAAGGATTAGGGTTGAAAATTGGGTTCATTAGAAATTAATTACAAAGTTAGGGTTAAAGTATGWGTTTATTATAATTAAATATATACTTATGATTCAATTAGCCATAATTACCTAATTAGGATTTACTTAGTGTATGATTTATAATATTCTTCAATTATAATTTAATTGAGTTTAATTTGAAATTAGGGTTTCATTTAGGGTAAAAATTAAAATAATATAATAATTTAGGGTATAATTTATAATTATAGTTTAATGAGGTTTAATTTGAAATTAGGGTTTTATTTAGGGTATAACTTAAAATTATGTAATAATTTAGGGTATAATTTATAATTAGGGTTTAATTTAGGTTTAATTTGAAATTAGGGTTTCATTTAGGGTATAACTTAAAATTATGTAATAATTTAGGGTATAATTTATAATTAGGGTTTAATTTAGGTTTAATTTGAAATTAGCGTTTTATTTAGGGTATAACTTAAAATTATATAATAATTTGGGTTATAATTTGTAATTAGTATTTAATTTAGGTTTAATTTTAAATTAGGGTTTCATTTAGGTACAATCAATTAATTACAGTCCAATTTAGTAATAATTACATAATTAGGGTCCAATTTAGGAATAATTAAGCATGTGTAGATTCTGGAGTACACTTGTCTATAAAGAGTGCACACAGCACCCGTACAGAGATTGTCCTCCTCAAACGCCCTCCCCATGTCGGCTCCAAATATACTTAATTCAGACAACGTATCTGGAGCAGACATGGTGAGTGTGGTCGAGGAAAGCGATGACCCGTATTCGAGTGCTGTGTGGCTCTTTATAGACAACGTGTCTACTTCAAAATCTTCCTAGCTAGAAGCAATCTTGTATTAGGATTTTTCATTAGATTATTAGGGTTTGCTTTCAAATTTAGGGTTTATTCACCCATTATATTGTATATATATTGTTCATGCATGGGAGGCCGTGGTGATCGGCCGGGGTTTAAAAAAAATTGTATATATATTGTTCATGCATGGGAGGCCGTGGTGATCGGCCGGGGTTTAATTTTGTTTATATATAATATTGTCATTGGTGTTGCTGGTTGTTGGTTGATTTAATATTGTCATTGGTGTTTTTGGTTGTATACCGTCGGATGTTGACGTGTGGTTGACGGCGCCGGCCGGGAGGTTTTGTCCCTCCAATAGCGGGTTTTCAAATTTTATTTTTAAAAACGTGATAGGGTGTCACGGGATTTTATTTAAGTTTTCAAAATATTTTCAGAAAAATGTGACGGTGGTAATTGC
>BMAC01000108.1:405728-440818 GCA_014905375.1 Phtheirospermum japonicum
AGGATGCTACAATCCTGACCGCAAATATACTGGCGGCCATAATCCGTCAGGAGGCCGTCAGTATTTGATATACTGATGGAATCCTGACGGATTTGGCCGTCAGGATTGCCGTATTTTTTTGTAGTGCCTCCTCCAGCTCGCCATCAACCCCATCTACCTCTTTCACAAGACGGGACACTAGTATCTTCATCACTGAGTCCTGTGATCCAAATAAAGGAGCAGATTTATAGTTATGGTACCTTAGATTAGGGCATCCTGCCAATAATGTATTACAAAGAGTTCTCAAAACCTGTAATCTCTCAATTTCCAATAATAATAAAGTTATATTTTTCACTTGTTGTGCTTGTCTTCAGGGTAAAAGCCATAAGCTACCCTTTTCTCCCTCAGAAGCTGAGTATACAAATCCCTTTGACCTTGTACATACTGATGTATGGGGTCCTGCTCCTGTCAAATCCTCGAATGGATTCTCCTACTATGTTTCATTTATTGATCACTATACTAGATATACCTGGATCTATCTGCTCAAGCATAAATCTAATGTGCTCGCTGCCTTCACTCATCTGCAAAATCTTATTCTTACTCAGTTTCATTCTAAAATAAAATCGGTGCAAAGTGATGGAGGGGAGAATTTAAAGCCCTCACAAACCTGTTTCACTCCACTGGGATACACCACGAAATCTCTTGTCCCTACACACCTGAACAAAATGGCCTTGCCAAAAGGAAACATAGACACATTGTTGAAAAAGGTCTCTCTCTTTCCCCTCTCTCACTCTCATCTACCTATAAAATACTAGGATGATGCCTTTACCACTGTTGTCTATCTCATAAATCGATTACCCTCTAAAACCACTCAGTACAAAAGTCCTCATCAGCTTCTTTTAAATCAAATTCTCAGCTATACTCATCTTAAATTTTGGGTTTCTCTGTTACCCTCATCTTAGACCACTCAATAAATATAAGCTTTAGTTCAGGTCGCAACCCAGTACCTTCCTTGGTTACAGCGAACACTATAAGGGTTTCAAGGTCTTGCTGCCAGATAACAAGGTTATAATCACCAGACATGTGATCTTTGACGAGCTCAAGTTTCCCTTCTTTAAGAATTCTGAACCTCACTCCTTCTCCAATATTCAACCTTCTATTCTTGGTCCTCCACCTCTTATACCTATTCCCCATACTACTACACCGTCGGAGAGGTCGCCACTATCTTCTGTGACCTCGCCGACCTCGCTAATGTCTTCAACGACCTCAACACAACGACATGCGACCTCATCACATGTGCCAGTGACCTCAACTCAACCACATGCGACCTCACCACATGTGCCAGTGACCTCACCACATGTGCTAGCGACCTCAATTCAACCACATGCGATCTCACCACAGTCTCATATTCAGCCCTCCATACTTGGTTCGCCTACAAGTCCTCCGCATCCACCAATCCCACTATGCCTAGTGATAATCCCTTTGCAGGTAAGCATCACAAGATAACAAGAGCTAAAGCAGGAATTTACAAGCCCAAGGTGCTCAGCATGGAGCTCCTCGAATTTCGGGAGCCCTCCTCCTATGTTGAAGCTTTATCACATCCAAAGTGGAAAGTAGCTATGTGTGAAGAGTATGCAACTCTCCTTAAGAACCAGACATGGTCTCTCTATGAGTTACCTCTGGGCAAGTCGTTGATTAGTTGCAAGTGGGTGTTCAAGTTAAAAACTCATGTTGATGTTACTGTTGCTCATTATAAAGCCAGATTGGTCGCCAAAGGATACATTCAGGTGCTCGGATTTGATTTTTCTGATAATTTCAGCCGTGTTGTTAAAGCTACCACTATTCGAGTTGTGCTCTCCATTGCTGTCAACTGTAATTGGTCGGTCAAATAATTGGATGTCAATAATGCCTTTCTGCATGGCGAGGTGGACACGAAAATCTTCATGACTCAGCCACCTTGTTTTGAACAGGTCAGTCCCAATCTTCAGGTGTGCAGGTTGTCCAAAGAGATCTATGGGTTTAAGCAGGCTCCCCGCGCTTGGTTTGGAGAATTGCGAGCTGTCCTTATTCGTTTTGGTTTCTCTGCTTCTCGGGATGATAGCTCTCTCTTCTACTCCAGCACTTCACCAGGATGTATCTCGGTTTTAGTGTATGTTGACGACATCCTCGTCGCAGGCAGCGACAAAATTAGAATTTCGAAGCTTATTACTCATCTTGATTCCACCTTTTCATTAAAGAATCTGGGTGAACTGCATCATTTCCTTGGCAATGAGGTTTCCCACATCGTTCAGGGTCTACATTTGAATCAGGGCAAGTACATTTTGACTCTTCTTGAAAAAGCAGGTATGACTGGATCTAAATCTACCCCTACATCGATGGTTGTCTCCCCTGTCCTTTCTAAGTCTCAAGGGGAACCCACTGTTGATCCGAACTTTTACAGGAGTATTGTTGGAGCTCTTCGGTATATCACCATCACTCGACCTGTATGCACTGTCCTCTCAGCACGCACTGGCGAGCTGTCAAGAGAATTCTGCGATATCTCGTCGGTACCATTTCTTATGGCATAACCTACAGTAAAACCTCTTTCGTTACTCTAACCGATTTTTCAGACTCCGACTGGGCAAGCGACCTAGATGACAGAAAATCCACCACTGGATTTTGTATTCTTCTCGGGCGCAATTTGTCTCTTGGTGTTCTAAGAAGCAGACCTCTGTTTCGAGGTCCAGCACCGAGGCTGAATATCGCAGCCTCGCTCATGCTACTGCTGAATAAGTTTAGATCTGATCCTTGCCTCATGAGCTTCAGGTCGCTCTTCCTGCTGTTTCTACAATATGGGTCGATAATCAAAGTGCTATTGCTATTG
Organism: Phtheirospermum japonicum; assembly: GCA_014905375.1. Lineage (NCBI taxonomy): Eukaryota > Viridiplantae > Streptophyta > Magnoliopsida > Lamiales > Orobanchaceae > Phtheirospermum > Phtheirospermum japonicum. The sequence continues at coordinate 408,571 of BMAC01000108.1, forward strand.
CCTCCAATCCTGTTTTTCATGCCTGTACAAAGCACTTTGAATTAGATCTTCACTTTGTTCGCGACCTCATTGCGAAGAAATTGTTGCAAGTTCGTTTCGTCCCTTCTATTGATCAGAATGCCGATGTCTTCACCAAACCGCTGTCTTATCAATTCTTTGTTCGGCTCTGCAATAAGCTCGCTGTTCTTCCTCTCGCCACACTCGAATTGAGGGGGGATAATAGAGAGCGACCTGAACCAGGTCATATAATGCTTGGCGACCTAAAGATGACTGCAGCACCAGGTCGCAAGACTGGCGACCTGAAGATGAGTGTAGCACCTGGTCGCAATGTTGGCGACCTAAATAGAAAGCGACTTGGCGACCTGAAGATCAGTGCAGTACCAGCTCGCAAGGTTGGCGACCTGAATAGAGAGCGGCCTGATACGTTCTGGTCGGCTAGTCATATAATGTCAGCATCGGGTCGCAAAGATGGCGACCTCTCATGGAGTACGAGCGGTCGGCCAGAGGTCGCACGTAATGCTAGAAATGGGGCTCACATGAGGACAACCTAATTAAACTAACAAATGCACATACAAGCTAATTACTTCCATCACCAACTTCCTTTACCCTGAACACTAAAAAGAAAAACTTAAAAACATGAAAAGGATATATAGTTTCAGGAAAAATAAAAACTCCCCAAAGCTCTAAACCTCATACAGTGAAAAAGACAAAGACAAAGAAATTCAATAAAAGAATAATGGTCCTCACTTTCGTAAAGCTAATATAAGTGTCCACATAAAGGTCAGCACCAAGTCTAGAAAATATAGGATCTTCTGCAACCTGAATAGATATATAATTGAAAAGTCAAAGCATTACAATTAAAAAACAACTAAAACAAATTTTAAGAGCAAAAATTACAAAGCAGAAATAAATCCAGTGGCCATATAATACCCAAGGTGAAATATTCTAATGAGAGTTTTTGAACTAGTAAGACCATTCGTTCAGGGAAAAGGATCGATGAATAGTTTAATAATATTATTAAATAACAGTGTTGAGCATATGACTGTTTTCAAAATAAACAATATGAATATCATTTTATCTAAAGACCATGGATAATAGCCAAATAATTTCAATTCAGCAACTCCAGTTTTTGAAAAGAAGAGAAATAAGTAATTTAAATACTTAGTAATTAAAATATTGTCACTCGTTCACTTCTACTTACAGCAAGAGTCATATGGCACATCCGCATCAACACACAAATGCTTTGTGCACCCTTTAGTGGCTTCAGAAAATGTACGCACAAGTTCCACCTAAGTTCCATATGAAAAATCAAATAAAAAGCTTCAATTTACAAACCTAAACAAATAAATCTCATATGACAACTTATAATGGCAGGAGATAAATTGTTGACCTCAATATCACCAGCTAGATTTTCAGTCKCATCTTCAAAAATCTGCAAGATRCAAAAGAAAAGCGGAGGGGAGGGGGTATAAAGAAGAAAAAAGGAAAAGATAGAAGAAGATTATTTTAATAATGTAATATTAGTGGCTAAACCATATTATMCAATTTCAAACTTGAGATCATTATCAGAAATAGCTTAACCACCTAACGAAAAAGGGGGTGAAACTAAACAACTTAAAGAGAAGAATGCATGAAGATATTTCCGAACGAATTTAAAGCGTAACTTGATTCCACTAGATAATACAAGTAAAAACCGCCAATAAGCAGCTAACCCTTGTTCAAACACAGTAGTTTATAGAAAATGATTTTTTTTTCCTGCGATTAAAATTTCAAATTTCAGTGTGACAGGAAGATTTTATGCCTAGTTCAGGGTGGAAAATTCAATTAAATACCTATATTTCCAACCATCACATAAATTCTTTGCACAACTTAAAGGAGCCTTCATTGTTTTTTGTTTCTTTTGCCTTCTTATATTATTGTTTCTTTTTTTTTTCTTCTGAATAGCTGGAATTAAAATGTATAAGCTCAAACCTTAATTGCATTCTGCACCCCCACATGTCTTCAAACTCCACAAATGCATAGCACACATCTATATCCTGCATAAAAATTGATGTTCAAGTTTCCATAATTTATCCTAAAAAAACACGAGAAAGAGGAGAACATGAAAGCAAAGAAAGCGGACCTTCCGAGTTCTAATGGCTACACCATGAGGCTTGATTTTACCAAACTTCTTAAATTCCTCGCCGATTTCAGAAGCAACCATCATTATCGAAACATTTCTCACGTAAACTGACCTCACTACAACTACAAAATACAGAATCGGCAACGTCACAAATGAYTTATTGTATTAGAGGTGAATAAAAACCAGAAATTRTTACMTTTTKCAAATAAATACTAAAAAAWTGAATAAGCTAAAAAAGAGTGTTTGGTGAATAAATTTTAGAATGCACATCCCAAATCATATCACCTTCTAAATAAACTTCGCGTAAATAAAGGGATATGAGTCTCGAATAATTTACCTTCTTCGCGCTCTCAATTTTGCAGCCGGACACAGACAATCGAGTTAGGGTTTCGGATGCGAGCACCTCGTGTGGCAAAACAAACAACAGAGTCGATGGAGAGATCTCGAAATTGAGATCTGTGGCATCAATGGCTTTCGCGATCAATTCATTAGATAGAGGATGGTTGTACTTTTCCCAACCTTTCAACCTTTCTGGAGTCGTCTTGTTCGGAGTTAAAGACTAGGGGGTCGTCGTCTCCCATTTCGACGCAGAGAAAGAGAAGAGCGAGACGAAAGCGAAATGGCGAGGGTTTTTGTTTCTTTTTTTTTTCTTTTACAATAAACTGCTTTAATTAAAAAAAATCTTTTTATTTTTTTATTTATGACGTGGCGAATGCAGATCGTTGGATGAGACACGGATCAACGGTTGAAACAACTTGCTTGAGGAAGACGAGGATCGGTGACATGGCAGATTGAGTTTTAAGGCAGTTCTAAAATAATCGCCATAGAATGTGTGATTTTTATGGCTGTTCTTACTATAAGTGTCGTAGAATGTTTAACATTTTACGTTGGTTAATTGTAAACTGACGTTAAAATAAACTGGCCTCCAGTTTTACGTCGATTCAATTATAACCGCCGTAGAAGGTGAAGTTTTACGGAGGTTATTAAAAAATTGTCGTAAAATGTGTTACTTTTACGGCGGTTCATAGTGAACCGCCATTAAAATCAGTTGATAGTCAATTTTAACATCGATTTTGAGAAAATCGCCATAAAATAACCTTTTTAACGGCGGTTTTAGCCAGAACCGCCGTTAAAAGTATTTTTAAGGTGGTTTTCAGAGAACCGCCTTTAATTAACAGACTTAGAAAGCTGTTTCTGTAGTAGTGAAGAGGACGCGAAGGAAGGTCGAATAGAGTAGATGGAGTTGTTTGCCAGTTCTGTTATATTTCTGGACACACAGCAGATAGGTGCTGGTACAGGAATGACAACTCCTATAGAAACACTCAATCCAACCAGCAGTCAGTTTGAAACCCTTCGCTACATATGGCACAGTTTGGGAATGTTCGAACTATGACACTGATACTCTCTGGTTTCTAGACTCTGGAGCAACTGCGCACGTGACAAATGACATCGCGAATCTAAATGTGACCTCAAAATATTCTGGAGGAAACAGGATCCAAATGGGAAATGGAGCTGGAGTAAACATTGCCCACATTGGTAACTCTTTTCTCAAAACTCCTCTCACTTCTAAGACCCTTTTACTCAAAAATCTACTTCATGTTCCCTCAATCACTAAAAATTTGCTCAGCATTTCCAATTTTGCCTCTGATAATAATGTCTTTTTTGAATTCCATCCTTCTTATTGTCTCGTTAAGGATCAAACCACCAAGGCCATCTTAATCAAAGGGACAGTTAAAGAAGGACTATATTATTTTCATCTACATACCACCAAGCGAGCTGCTTATCATCCCTCATTTGCACCACCTTTTGTCATGCGACCTGCTCAAACTTCCCTCGTTTCAAGTACTCAAAATAAAGAGCCTGTTTCTAATCTATGGCATTCTATATTAGGTCACTCTAGTCAGGATATAATAGATAAGGCTCTGAAAAGCTATGATATCCCTTATAACAGCATTAATAAAAGTTTATCTTTATGTTCCGCTTGTATGTTAGCAAAGAGTCACAAGCTTCCATTTTCTAATTCTCATTTTGTTAGTTCCCAACCTCTTGAACTTATCCACTCCGACCTCTGGGGACCTGCCCCTATCAAATCCTCAAATGGTTTTCTTTACTACGTGAACTTTATCGATCATTTCAATAGATATACATGGATTTATCTTCTCAAATCCAAATCAGAAGTTTCAGATGCCTTTGTCCATTTTAAAAACCTTGTTGAAAATCAAATAAACTGCAAGATCAAAAATTTCCAATCCGATGGGGGACTGAATATAAACCTCTTGCTAAGGTTTTTCAAGATAGTGGTATAAATTATAGGATATCTTGCCCCTATACACCAGAACATAATGGTGTATCTGAAAGGAAGCATAGGCACATCGTGGAGATGGAATTGTCTCTCCTTGATCACTCAAACCTACCTCTCAGATTTTGGGATGATGCCTTCACTACTTTTGCCTACATTATTAACAGAGTTCCCTGCAAACCAAGTTTTTATAAAACTCCTCTTGAGTGTCTCTTCAATCAGTGACCTGATTACAACTTCCTTAAAGTTCTTGGTTGTCTCTGCTACCCGCACATCAGACCCTATAATTCTCACAAACTTCAATACAGGTCGCTTCCATGTACTTTCCTTGGTTACAAAACTCAGTATAAAGGTTACAAAATTCTGTTACCCTATGGGAAGATGATAATCTCCAGAAATGTTGTGTTCAACGAGCATGAATTCCCATACAGGTCCAAACAGGTCGCTAACTCTCCACACTACAGTTTGTCACCTCTACCACTCATACACTCACCAACTCAATACCATACTCTTCCCATTCCATCCTCTCAATCAGATACACCATCCACACCTTTGAACAATGTTGCCACTCGCAGGTCGCATTGCCTGATTATGTTCCTCTTTCCCACCAATCACCTCTGCAAAGTCACTGCAACTCACCTCAAATATCTAAGACTTCGGTTCCCCTCGTTGTTCAATTGCCACCTCTTTCCCCTGCTCGTTGTGGTACTTATCAACCATATCCGCCTCAAAATTTCCATCCCAAGCTGACCAGGTCCAAAGCTGGTATTCACAAACCTAAAATACTATCTACCGAAGTCATCAATGAGGATGATGAACCATTGAATGCTCAACAATGTCTTCCGATTGGAGTTTGGAAACAGGCTATGCAGGCTGAATACAATGCACTAATTACAAATTGCACTTGGACTTTGGTTCTAGCACCTGAGGGGAGAAACATAATTGGTTGCAGATGGGTGTTTAAAATTAAGAGAAACACCGATGAATCATTTGCTATACACAAAGTGCGTTTGGTTGCTCAAGGTTTCTCACAGCGAGCTGGTTTTGATTTCTCTGAAACGTTCAGCCCGGTTGTCAAGCCAACAACAATAAGGATAATCTTAAGCATTGTTGTTTCTTATGGATGGGATGTTAAGCATCTTGATATTAATAATGCATTCTTACATGGCGACCTGCAGGAAGTGATTTACATGAAACAGCCTCCCGATTTTGAACAAAAAGACAAACAACTTGTATGCAGACTCACCAAAGCTATTTATGGGCTTAAACATGCCTCTAGAGCATGGTTCGGCAAGACTCAAGGAATACTCTAAGGTCTTAGATTTTCAGGTTCAAAAGATGATGCTTCTCTTTTTTACAGGTTAAAGAATGGGTCAAGAATTTATCTCCTCGTCTATGTAGATGACATACTGATCACAGGGAGCGATGAGAATGAGGTCGCTTCGGTAGTTGCCAACTTGAAGAAGATTCTATCACTGAAGGAACTGGGCAATGGTAAATAGTTTTTGGGAATCCATTTTACCTCATCCGCTGATGAAATGCATTTAAGTCAAGAACTTACATAAGAGAGCTTCTCAAGAGAGCTAATATGCTATCATGTAAGCCGATTCCAACTCCAGTGATTAAACAACATATCCAGATTCAAGGGGAACAGCGCGGGCATAAACCTTACTCTTTACAGAAGTCTAGTCGGAGGTCTACAATATGTCACTATTACGCGACCTGAAATATCCTTCAATGTTAACAAAGTTAACCAATTCATGGCTAATCCCTTAAACACGAGCTGGCGAGCACTGAAGCGAATTCTGAGATATTTGGCAGGCACTATTGACCATGGATTGAGAATGACAAAAGCTCTAAATTTTCATCTAACTGGTTTTTCTGACTCTGATTGGGCTGCCGACCTTGATGATAGGAAGTCTAATAGTGGTTCCTGTGTCTATCTTGGCAATAATCTTGTGTCATGGAGTTCAAAGAAACAAGGTTTTATGTCGAGGTCAAGAACTGAGGCAAAATACAGGAGTTTAGCGAACACTGCGGAAGAAATGACCTGGATAGGCTATCTACTCAAGGAATTGAAAATTAGATCAGCTCGCACGCCTACCGTATGGGTAGATAATCTGAGCACGATTGCTCTGGCATAAAATCCTGTCCTACATGCCAGAATCAAGCACATCAAACTTGATCTTCATTTTGTTAGAGACAAGTTTCTTTTACAACAGCTCGCAGTACAACATGTTCCTTTTTCAGAGAAGATAGCTGCTATTCTGACTAAAACTTTAAGCGAGCAATTCTTCACCAAGCTCAGAGATAGATTAAGAATCATATTCAAGAGCTCATTCGAATTGAGGGGCCGTGTTAAATGACATTATAAGTCACCGCGACCTAATGAGAACAGGTCGCGTGACTACAGAATGATATGGCGACCACAACGACCTGATGGGAACAGCTTACATGACTACGGAACGACATGGCGACCTGATAACTATAGGTCGCACGACTGGCGACCTAATAGATTCAGGTCGCATACATTGAGACCTTGTGATCAAGTCAAGTGAGTACCGACCTAACAGGTCTCAGCATCAAAAGTCTACATGGAGCCTGCAGCACGTCGGATGACGACAATCCTAACTTAGTACAGTCCAGTCTGCTACATCTGTCAATGGTACTGTAGAAATATTATCCATAAGTTCATAGCTAGCTGTTATCATATGTACTATTTCAAATCTGACCGTAAGATGTAGGGCAACCCTAGTCATCTATGTTGCTATAAATAGCCGTGTATTTCATTAATATTTCATATGAAAAAATTACCAAAGAAATATATGTAGTACATTCTCAGCTCGTAATAGCTCGCCTTTCATTATATCAGCTCGCCCTGAGCTCGCAGTTTTTCTTTCAGACATGCATAGTAGTTAAACAATCTAATATTAGATTTCAATGTGAATTTTTTTTCGGAAGGTACATTGATATATGGAAACAATTGTGTATTCTTTTCGATCCATTGAGGCACGACCCCGAAATTGGGTGCTCAAATAGAGTCTGGTGCCATGTCACATAGTGCGTTCACAATGATATGAATATGTTGACTTACTATCTCCGGGGATCATTGGAATCACTCTGCATCAGTTCGATGGTATTGATGCATCTCTATTGTGTATAAGAAGATAGAAACACACTCTTCAATGCCCACCTTTCTTATCTTGCATTTCACATAAAATCCCGTTGCCATTACTTTTTCACATAGAAGAATAAATGCATGCCTCTCTACTTGAAACACGTCGTAGAAGCACTGGTCTCAATCGACCATCAACTTACTCAACCAATCAAAACCCGTGAACCGAGACATATGAAAAGTTTCTTTCAGCATGTTTGGGAATGAGCGGGGGTAAATGTGTACATGTGGAGGAAATCTTAGAATTGTTGTTGCAATAGTTCACACGCGTCCATTTCGTTGAATAGACGGGTCACCAAGAGATGATTATCCTCGTACTCTTCATGGTATTCCACATCATCGACATCATCTTCATCAATATTACCTCAACTAGGTTGACGTCATCATCAGTGGAACCCCCTTCTCTTATGTACTCATAACTGCTACTTGAATAAGACATTATATATGTTATGTAAGCTTAAAACGTGACCGACTATTGGGCTCGTACATTAGTGATCATTAAGCTACTATCATGGTGCATGGAGTGGTATACTGTTATGAATAACATGAAAAAGGAAACTTAAACCCACACATTAATTTGACATCATAATACATAACATTCGATTATCAAGCATAAAATCCAAAAAAAATAAAACATTCACCAAACATAGAATAGATAACATGTAAGATGACTCAAATATGCTTGCGCACCCATCTAAATAAAACTGCACACATACGTTCATCACTTTTCAGTGTTTCAAAAATTTTGCATTTTAGTGACCGTTCCAGTTTCTCGAATGCGATAGTGAACACATCATTGGGTAAATCTTCCATCTCTTCAAGGATCTACAAAGTGCCATCCTGTGCTACGGTACTTTCGACCACGACATGCATGATTTTATTGTTCTTTGATCTACGAGTGCTTGGCGCTCACCATGGTCAAATCTTGTGGTTTCATGCAACGGTGAGAAGATCCAGAAGTCACTGAAAATGGCTTATGGGCATTGGGCAATGGCGTGTGCTGTGTTTGTTGCATAGGTGTATCTTCAGGAGCTTGTGTTCGTCTTCATTATCACATTCGTAGTCGTTGTTAGAAACTATAATAACTGAATTGAGTACAAACAGGAATGTAATGAAATATCACAAAGTTGGAAAAAACAAAAGAAACAGAATGTGTAAAAAATAGTCGAGTCGAGTTGAACTCTGTCCGCAAGACGAAATAGCCCCGGTAGTGCCCTTCGATTTTGGCTATTCGTCCCCAAAGATAAAAAAACTAACATTTCTGGTATAACAGCACCGTTAATACCAGTGCTCCGGCAAACTGGAAGAAAACGGAGCGAGCTACGTAAGAGGAAATGCTGAAAAATATGTATGTTGTATGCTTGTCTCAGGTGTTCGTATGTTCAGGTGATTTTTCGTGTGTTGAGATATTGGACCTCCTCACCCTTTTATAGGGGTCCCAGCAGGGAAGGTTACAGCCTGGATTAATGTCATTAAGACATTCAAAAACGTCTGGCAACTGACAGCATGAACATGGACAGGTTCAGCGTGTCCATTCAAACGCAGCCAGGTGATTGGTCAAAGTAACGTCCATGCATGAATTAAATAGCATGACGTTTGACCTGAACGGTCAGGAGTTACAAAATAATTTAGGGGTCAAAACCACATGTGGCTAAAAGGTTAGCCAAAGTTGAATCAGAACCCGGACCCCACACGAACCACCTCAATCGGATAAGCCAATTCGAACCAATTGCCCAAGACCCAGACCCAGGACCGAGGTTCGGGCTCGGGCTTGGATCCGTTCGGCTCCGCCGAAGGCGGACGGGCGAATACCAGTTCAAGAGCCCGCGTGAGCTTTGTTTACACAAAGCCCACAAAACTTTCTGGCCCACTTGATGTACACTAAAGAAATGTAATCAATTTTAAACTCCATTTCACATTGACTAACATTCAATGTGAGATAAACGAGATTGCACTTTAAACAACTATTCAACTTTCGAACATCATTTCTTACTGACCAATAAATGAATTGAGAAATTCAAAATGCTACAATTATCTACACGACACGTAGATTAATCCTATATAATTCGTTACAACGAATTTTTGCTTCACCATTTAATTAGAATAAATCCAATTTTATGACAGTCGTAGTCTCATGGACGCCTTTCTGTGGATGCTCGAGGAAAATCACCAGTTGCAGTAGTTGGCAAAAAATTGTGGTCAATTCAGGATAGAAAGTAAGGCCCTTACGATGCATTGACTCATCCACCGGGTTGGCCAAGTCCATTTAAATAGATATGCGTTACTACAACTTTAGTTTTTTTCTAATTTTTCTTATGAAAATGAAAGTAGGAATAGGTTTAGTACTTTACAGATATCCAGAAAGCCCAAGACTCCTCCGAGCCGACAATCAGTCCGTTAGCCTCATCCCATCCAAAACCTGTAGTAATGAAGGACCCGCCCTTAGTATCTGTCATCTCTCCCCCTGGTGTCTGATTTTATAGTATGTATTAGGGGAAGCTTTCCAATCAAAAATAGTAACTCAAAGCTACTTCCCCTACCCTAATTAATCTCTGCACTTAATTGAGTGTACAGGGATGTGATGTTATCACAATTGGGTGGTTGGAGTAATTGGTGAGTTCTGTGTTGTTGAATTCCGATTTGTGAGTGGAGGATGACAGTTGGGCGGTAGGTGCGGCTTCTTCAGTTTTTGCAGAAAATAGAACTTTGGAAAGGGTGTGGAGAGGTTTGGCTTTTGAAAAAGGGTAATTCGTTAATTCAGGGAGGGAAATTGATGAAAAACAATGGAGAAAATAAATGAGATGGTTTAAGTCTTTAGTTAGATATAATATTCACCTATAAGCATTCACTTTTTTGGTTCATTTTTTCCTTTAGCGAAATGATTTTTTAAAGAAAATAAATAAATCCATAGACCATTAAGTGAGGATAGTCGTAAACTATCAATTTTATTTTATTTTGTCTTCTCTCACAACCGATTGTAGAAGTCATTTTTTTTTATTTATTTCTTCATAATAATTCGAAATTAAATAGATATATTTTACTTATCAAGATTTATTATAATAAAAATTGTAATTTTATTTTAAATGTATTTCACAAATGTTAAAAATAGACTTTTAAAAACTATTAAGTATAATGTTTATAATTGTTGACACATTTTCCAATATATAACACATAATTTTTTTTTTGTTTAATATTTTAGAATTATTAAAAACTAGAAGTGTTTTAAAAAACAAAACGTATTTTTATACCGAAGTTCCACTTATATTCATATAAACTCGTAATGTGTAATATAAAATGTCCTCAACTCCACACTTCGTGGAGGGTCACGTTTTAGAGTCTTGATTACAATGCAATTTTTGTGATCAAAGGTTCACATTGAACAACAAAAGGTCAAACCATCAACTAGCTAGCATAAGCCAAAACAACTTCGGTTTTTATTTTTCAGATTTAATTCAATTTATTAAATTTTACATTGTATTCGATGAATATATATTAAAGGCTGGATATTGACAGCCCATTATTTTATAAGTTCATCCGATAAAAAAAATACCAAAATTATCCCTAAATCATAAACACTCCCGTTACTTCATTTTCACACCTCGCTACCACCGCTTTGTTGCCGCCGATCATTGAAGAAAAGAATACACTGCGAAACCCGACTGCCACGGCCCTCGAGTCACCATCTACAACCATGAACTACCGCCGCCACCATTACTCAAAAAAGAGGAATAATAATAATAATATAACATGTGTTCACACCAGTGAACATGCTTCATGACATTTGAAATTCTAGTCCGAACATCATAAAGCACATTTGAATTTTTCAGAACGCATTCAAAAATCTGGTGATAGCGTATGTGGTTTTCTTTTTTTCTTTTCCCTTCTTAAGCGGAATTGCGGTGGCAGCAATAGTTGTAGCAAGGAGGTGCGGTTATAACATCACTTTTCTTTCTTTTTACTTATTTTGTTTTTCAACGGTGACAAAGGAAGAGGGTGGTGGTAGTGAAGAATGAAGTGTTTAGGGTTTGAAAAGTAATTTTAATATTTTATAAAACTTTTTTTAGTTAGATGACCACATAAAAAATGGGATGACAATATCCAAAAACTATGCACTAAGCATGTGATTCATCTCTAGTAGCACTCTATATTTGTATATAGTTATAACACCACTAAGAGATGCAATAATAATATTTAACATGATCTAGAAGTGCAAAATCAGAGTTAGTGACATATATATAAAGTTAAATACCTCAATCAGAATCTCCTAAAACCCGCGGATACAAATTTAAAAAAAAAAAAATCATCTAATCTTTATTTATTATTATTCTTATTATTTCTTTGTTCTACTTTTTATTCACCTCGTCATGATTTGGGTATTCAGTAAGGTAGAATTGCGCCACCGCCGGCCATCTCCACGCGCAGCCGCGAAAATGACCTGCGCAATTTAGACGAAACGCGATCCAAATGTCTCAAATTAGACCGCGTGCTGTACGATCCACTCCTCGCGAGTATATCTCCAGAACAACGAAGACCAATCGCCACGAAAACCTGATCCATCGACAGCGATCGCTTCAACCGCGGTGGCGACGATCTCCTCTCCGCCGCAGGCGGCCGCACCACCATCATCGACGCACAATGGCGGAGCAAACCATCCGATTGTGCCCTAGGTAGCGATGCCACAACTGCTTCCTCTCCGCCGCCTCCGTCAGTCGTACTACACTCGCCGCCGCTCTCGCGATCCGCATCTACCATGGGATCCACATTCGCCGGCTCGACTATCGGCGAGCGGCACACCGGACAGCTGGCGTGCGCCACGAACCATCGGTCGATGCACGTCACGTGAAACACGTGCTCGCAACCCGGCAGCAAACGGACATCATCTTCGTCCTCAATTTCCCCCAAACACACGACGCACTCGTCCTGAATATCCGCACCGTCGCCTCTCACGGCGGAGAAGGCCGAAATCTGGATTTTTCTCAGTACTTTCTCGTCGACTCCGGCGGAGGCGCCGCCGGAGACGGTAGATCGCGGCGGCGTGGCAGTGGAGCCGTGCCGCCTGATGCAGTACTTGACGAGGAGCATATGGTAGAACACTATGGCTAGAGATGTACCAACAATGCCAAGCATAGAAATGAGCAGAGGATTGGAAATGGAACCTGAGTTGCTGCTACTCTTTGGCATCGGCGGTGAATTTATGCTCTCCATTGAATCATCGCAGTTCTGCAGTAACGTTTCTGGTAAGTGATTTCTTATAAATAAGTACTTTTTTCTATCCATCGATTAAAATTAAAATGATGGTGACAGGAAATAGAATTTAAAAAACAAACATTTTTAAGTATAATGACACGCGTTAAGCGTAAGAAAACTGATGGGCAGAGATGAGTGGTCACAGATGCAACAAGTGGGAGGAGGAATTGGGCTTTCAGTTTTGAGTTGAAATCTCAATATTTTTCGGGTACAATAGGAAAATAGAAATCGGTATTTTTAAAATTTAGGCACGACGAGGCAGAGTTGTTGAGAGTTTGGTGGTATTATTAATTGATAAAAGTCTGAAGCTGCAAGAGATATTTTGAAAATGTTGTTTGTTTTTCAAGTGATGATTTGATTGTCGCGTGGGAACTTGTAATGTTGTAATCTATTGATTGGTTGAGGCTGACCTATTCTTACACGTAGACAGGACACGGCTGCGAGATTTTATAGCTCAGTGTTTTGATAAGTAATCCAGCAAATCTGTAGTTACGTGATATGGTTATGGCCTAATTAGTTGATCTACTTCTTACATTATTCGACTGAAATTCTGTAGACGCATTTTTTTAATAATATGTAGCATACGTGTTATTCTACAAAACTAATATATGCAGCATATGTGGCAATTATGCCCTGGCACGACCCGACCCAACCCGTGATGTTTGGGCTGCCCCGCCCCGTGGCGGGGTGGGGCGGGTTCGAGTATCGCCTCTGCCCCGCGGGTACCCGTTCTGACCCGACCCGTCATATATTTTTTATTTTTAAATATATTTATATATGTTTTAAATATTTATTTTATATGAATTATTAAGATTTTGTAATTTTAGTATTATTTTTAATTAATTTTTCATATTATATTTAATTTTTATAATAATATATATGTTATTATATATTAAATTAATTTTAAATTTAATAAAAATAATAAAAAATAAATATAACAGTTCGACCCGTCCCGTGACCCATGACGGGGCGACCCGACCCGACCATGAGGTGGACGGGCGGGTTCGGGTCCTCTAGTACCCACCCCGACCCGATCCATTACCATGCCTAGATATAGTGTTCATTTTTTGTTCAATTCTTATATGTTAAGGAATCGGGTTAGGACCGATTCTGATAGCAGGTTAATCTCATTTTCAGAGAAACGACTTACTTAGAGGTTGTTGAGATCTCGAAGTCAGGTCAAGCAGGTGAAGACTTTTTATTTTGAGTATTGAGATAGCTCGGATGAGGGAATGCTCGATGAAACTTGAATAATTTCTAGGAGAGTATTGATAATACACTAAAAAGTTTAGAGACCTAGTTGGTCTTGAAGGTTTTGGAGACTAATACTACATTCTGGTAATAATAAATTTTATTTGGAAAGATATTTGAATCTCATCCAAAGAATGAAATTAAAATCCTAATTAGCTTTGGCCTCTTAATTCTCGCCTATCACAGACGAAAACCCTGATTCTTGGGCACACGTCTCTTTATTTATGTATAGGAAACACAAGTCTCTTTCAAAATCCTAACTTGAATAATCTCTTTTGTTATTATGCTATTTTATTCTCAACATATTTACTTTCTAACTTGATCAATGGAGGGCCTACGCCAAGACTATCTAAATTAGTTTTTTTATAGGTTCAATCAGTTTCGAGAAGGAAGATCGAGGTGGTCTGATCCTGGGGTTTGGTGGCCCAAACTTTTGGTCACATGAAGTGGCGTCATCAGTAGTGGAAAAGAGTGACATCGAGTCATTGACCAAAAGACGTGAGTTTCAATACATGGCGAAGGACGAATTTGTGCCGCGCACGATTGATTACTCAAGTGGGAGCAAAGATATTCCTCCGACAGGGAAATTGTGCGTGGAGTTCGAGAATACGGAAAAGACGCCAATGGGGCTTTAACGCCCTGAGGAGATTGACATGGATGACAAGAGTAATCCTCGAGAGAAACTTATTAAGACTCACTCCAGGAATAAAATGTTCGAGGTGCGGGTAGGTACGGAGGAGTGGAACCAGATGCGGACAAGTCTCTTCTCAACATCTCAAAGGGTGTCCTAGCAAAATTGATTGATGTCATTTTCTGAAGAGGTTCTTAAGAACCTTATAGATTCGGAGGATCCTAATGAAATGAATGGGGGAGGAGGGTAGGCACCTGGTGATGATGGGGAAATTGTCAATGATCGGTATGATAGAAGTAAGCGACCTCCCCACAATGAAGCTGGAGACAAGTATCGAAAATTTAGGAAAGGCGAGTGATCTCTCTATAAAGAATCTAAATGAGATAGGTTTTACTGGGAGGAAAACCCTAAGTTCCAGGAGGTTGATGTGAAGTGTCGAGGTTTAGGCCGGGATGAGGAACCTATGTATGACTATGAGGATGAGGCACAAGGATGGTGAGTTACCATGGAGGAGACAAGATAGTGGTAGAGCTCAGATAGAAGGAGGGTGCTTAGTTGATAGGCATGTTTGGGAAGATAAGAAAGGAAACAAGTCGGAGGGTGATGCCCCTGCTACTTATAGGGAGGTTCAAGACATGCAGTTGTCTTTGCGAGATTGGTAGCATCCGATCGAGAGGAAGATATCTGAGGAGGACATGGGTCAAGAGATCCTCGAAGCCCATCTGCTTGTATTACATCAATACTCAAATGGTGCGCCATGTAGGGCACTCTTATCTTCTTTTCGAGGTTGAACACATTAGATAGCCGTAGGAACAATTATGAGCTTCAGAGTGTTGAGAACATCTTTGCTGATGCATTTTTCTAGTGTTTGGGCTTATATGAAGTCATTCATGTCGTTATTGAAATTACTCAGAAAGAATATGAGTCATTAAAAATTATGTGTCGAGGTTTACCAGGTCTTGTTTGGAGGTTCCATCAACATCCGACGAGGTAAAGGACAGTGCACATACATAAGGATTACAAGCTAGTAGATTATGTATATTTGTCAAAGAAGCTCGCTCATACCTACGAGCAGGTGTTAGACAGAAGTATCAAATACATTCATGTGGAAGAAGTCAAAGAAGAAAGAAGTGAGTACCAATGACGGGAGGTGAGGCATATTAATAAACATAACGCAGATAGATCCGAACCGATGAGTGACGACGTCGACATGTGAGATACATTGCACCACCATTTGATCGAGAAAGACTCTTCCTGGTAACAATGGATAGAAGGATTTCATATTACACTGCCGATGATTACGCACCTCTCACTGCACCTCGAGACTACATTAGTTTGGAAGCATCTTAAATTGGCCTTTGGATTATACAGAGACACCTATGGAGCCCAAATCATAATTCTTTTGTAGGTTTCATAATAATTACGGGAACGCCATGTAACATTTTAGGCACTTGAGGGACGAGATCGAACGACAAATCTAGATAGGTCATTAGAATCAATTTGTGTATCAAGATAGAGTTCCAGGGAAAAAAAGAGGTCATCAAACAACTTCTGATGGGGACTAATTCAGCAAGAAAGGAGGGCAGGGAGGTCACAAGGATGATAATGATCCGACCATGGTAATTAACATGATTTCAAGTGGACCTATAGATGGAGACTTAAATAACGGACGATGACTCCACACCAAGGCAGCTAGACCATAGCCTTCAGACGTGGCGGTGATAAATGTACACCCATCACCTTCTTAAGTGGACTTATTATATGTATTGGACCTACAGATAAGATAGGGTTGTTGGAAAAGCATAATAATGCACTGGTCATTCGAGTGGAGGTAGCTACCAATGATGTAGGTTGGGTGTTTGTCAATTATAGAAGCTCGGTGAAAATCTACATTATCGTGGCTTGGGGTGATGAACTTGAAGGTATACATGAAGGCGGCACAAACAATTGTTTATTCTTTTAATGGACCGACGATGACTACAAAAGGGGAGGTGGGGTTGATATTGGATCTTGTGGAAGGTGAGTTTTGGGTAGCTAAAAAGTTGAAGTTCTTGGTTATTCAAGCCAAATCAGCGTATAATATTATATTGGGGGGATCTTTCTTAAATGAGTTTCAGATAATAACTTCTACCTATCATATGAGTTAAATATCAAGCGGGTGTTAAAGTAGGGGAAGTAATTGTGGACCAACAGATTATTGATCCTACAATCAACTTATGGTGCGAGCAGGGATAATTGATTGTAAAAGGGGAAGAGTGGATGACGGGATAACGGTGAAGGGAGTTCCAAAAAATAAAAAAAGTTTGAAGATAATACTATGCCACCTCAAGATGAGCTCATTGAGATTGATTTCGTGGATAGGGTGAAGGGTATTATCACACGGATAGGTAGCCGATTGGAGGAAGCGGTGCAAGAGGAGTTGGTCTCTCTGTTGAGAGAATTCATGGATATTCTTTCCTTAAAAGATAAATAACTTGTCAGTATATATCTTAAGGTCCCTCAACATCATCTAGACGTTGATCTGGATATGTGACCTAATACAGAAGAATCAAATACATTTTGGGGTACAGTTGGATAAGATTATTGAATAAATTGTACAAAAGTTGTTGTAAGCGGGGCATATCATGGTTGTTTAACGTGGTGATGGTTCTGAAGCTAGTGGAAGTGGCTTATGTGCATAGATTTCATAGATTTAAACAAAGCTTGTCTGAATGATCCTTACCCTCTACCTCGGATTGATTAGTTGGTTGATTCAATATCGGTATGTTAGCTCTTAAACATGATGGATGCCTCTCAAGTATATCACAAGATTCAATTGGTTTCGAAGGACCAACCAAAAGTGAGTTTTGTTACCTCGACAAACACCTGTTATTATTATGTATCTATGCCTTTTAGTTTGAAGAACGTGAGAGCTACATATCAGAGATTAGTGGATAGGATGTTCAGAGACTAGCCAGGATAAAACATGGAGGTATACACTAATGACATGTTGGTGAAAAGTCATTGAGTTGGCTCTTATGTGGAGAACATTCAAGAAACCTTCTTGACTCTAAGAAAGTACGGTATGCAATAGAATCCTAAAATTTTTTTGTTCAGTGTAAGGTCGGGTAAGTGTCTGGGATATATGGTTATAGAATGAGGTATTAAAGTAAATCCAGAAAAGGTGTGAGTTGTATTAGATATGCCCCAACCAAAAACAGTCAGAGATGTGCATGTATTAACTGATTGGATCAAGGGTTAATCATGTTTATTGTCAAGTCAGTGTAAATAGTATTTTCGTTTGTCAAATCTTTAAGGAGGGGACCTCAGTTCAAATGGACACACAAAGGTGGTAGAGGCATTTGAAAAGTTAAAGATCTATTTGTTAGAGATACCTCTATTGACAAATCCTTTACCAAGAGAGGAAGACTCTGATGTTGGTAGTCAATAACGTACTCCTCTTTTTTCATAAAATTTATCTAGTTCAAAATCATGAGACAATGAAATATATAATCGAAAAATTACAAAAAGAGTCTCTTACTCCTTTCCAAGTTGTTGAATCAAGATCATCTCTGGCTTTTGCGAGAAATATATAAGATGGTTAGACAATCTTGGGTGGACAGTGCTAAAGAGACAAAACTCCACTCTAAAGAACACTTCATCAAAGGGTTCACGAAGTGTGGATTCCTTATGAAATGTTGATTTTATTTTGCTTTTTTGTGTTATGTTTGACTATCTGATTGATCCATGACCAAATATTCAGTCTGCTCTTGTCCAAACTGGCATTTACTCTTCTTTGCAAAGAGTGAGTGTTTCCTGAGTAGGCACAAAACTGCCCTCACATCCCTATAGTGATCCTCCTTATCCTTACTGTAGATGAGAATATCATCAAAAAAGACTAGCACTGACTTCGTCAACAGAGGCTGAAAAACTTGGTTCATCAATGATTGAAAAGTAACTAGGGGAATTACAAAGCCCAAAAGGCATGATTAGAAACTCATATTGCCTATTATGAGTGTTGAAAGTAGTAAGATATATGTCCTCAGGCCTCATCAGAATTTGGAAGTACCCTGATCTTAGATCAATTTTTGAGAAATACTCAGCTCCCTGTAGCTCATCTAGTAGTTCATCAATAACAAGGATTGGGTAGTCATGCTTGATAGTTAAACTATTGAGATACCAATAATCCACACACATCTGAAGTGTATTTTTTCGTGGTTTTTGGAAATAAAAGTTCTAGTGGCTTGGTGTTATCGGAAATCAATTCAATTGTAAGTCTTTGTAGCTTGAGAAACGAAAATAAAATGAAAACAAAGCAATTAACCTAACTAAAATACACTAGAAATTGAAATAACAAGTTGGTCGGATGCCTCGATCGTATGCCTTCAATGAAAATGCAAGCAAAATCAAAAATTTAGCAAGAATAAGTAATATTTCATTAAGTACTAGCATGCATGCTCAAGGTACAACCATGCTTGCATGAACATAAGAACTTGAATAATGCAAATTTTCGTAAATTGAAAGCACAAATAGATAAAGTAATGAAAATGGACGGGAAAGTTTAAAACTTTATGGAAGACAACAAGGAACAAAGCATAGATCAAGGATTTAGCATGAAACAAAGCACAAAACTTTAATTCAAAA
This sequence comes from Phtheirospermum japonicum, assembly GCA_014905375.1. NCBI lineage: Eukaryota > Viridiplantae > Streptophyta > Magnoliopsida > Lamiales > Orobanchaceae > Phtheirospermum > Phtheirospermum japonicum. Next base: position 427,919 of record BMAC01000108.1, read on the forward strand.
TAAAGCATGTGAAAAACTCAAAATCAAGACGACCCAAGACTCGATCTATGATCTAGACGTGTCACTCATCTAGATTCCATAGCCAATTCTTAAGATCTAACATGATTTCAAGGTGCTAAGACAAAAAGCATAAAATGAAGAAAATGTATGAAATTGTGTGAAATTAAATGATCTAGACATCGATCTATGATCTAAATGTGTCACTCAACTAGATTACATAGATGATTCACAAGATCAATCACAAATTCTAAATATCTAAGGCAAAAAGTATAAAACAAATGAAGAACAAAGTATGAAATTGAAAGAAAGATTACTAGAATTAAAGAGAGAATCCAGAAGTTTGATTGAAATCGCAAGGAATAAAAAATCCAAGGGAGTACTTGAACCCTTCTTGAGCTTACAAACACAAGGCAAAAAGTTTGAAAATTTAGTCTAAGAGATAGAGAGAATAAATCTCAAACCCAAGCTTGGGTTGGGAGGAGGTGTCTTTACATAATGAGAGTAAGGTTCTATTTATAATAGGTTAAATTATGGGTAAATAGGTCAATTAAGCCTTATAAGCTTGGATGTCCCATGTTTGACCAACTTTGACCCAAAATAGTCATTCTAGACTATTTGAGTCGAGTTGGGCTCGATTGGCTCGGCATTGGCCGAGCTAGGCTCGGCGCTGGGCGAAATTGGGCGGCAAGGCTCGGCTGGGCTCGGACACTGGGTAACCCAGTGTCGGCAACGTACCCAGTGTCGGTAACGTACCCAGTGTCGGCAGGAGTGTGCGAGCGTGTACGGGGCGCTGTCGGCAGGCCTGGGCGGGAGCTGTCGGGCGCTGGGTCTCGGACACTGGGTAACCTAGTGTCGGCAGCGTACTTAGTGTCAGTCGTAATATTTCAAATCGAGGCCCGATTTCGCTACAACTCCACTCGTAAGCTCACACTCGACCATATCCCGACCAGAATACTTCAAAAATACCTAAATTAAACATAAAATTAATTAATTAAACCCATTAGAACATATTAAGTATAAAATCAAAAGGATACACGAAAAACAACAAAACGAGAAAATAAACGAAAAACCTAATAAAACACGACTCAAAACTACTAAAAATGACACTAAACTCTAATTAAAAACATGAGAAAAATACAATTACATGCAAAACAACATCCTCCATGTATCATCTTTCTTCTTAACTAATATCACTGGGGATGCAAAAGGCTATTACTGTTCTGAATAATTCCAGCCTCTAGTAATTCCTTCACAATCTTCTCAATCTCATTCTTCTGGATGTGAGACACTCTATAGGGATACTGGTGCTTAGGGTTACTGCCTTCCTTCAGCACAATTTGGTGTTCAACTCCCCTGACAGGTGGTAATCCTTGGGTTTCTCAAAAACATCATGAAACTCCAACAATAACTCCTAGTTTGTCCTTACTGTGCTCTGTGTCAGGTTTCAACTTGATCCAGAACATCTCCTCAATCTGAGTAGGTATTAACCATTTTGAAAAGGGTAGGACCAGAGATCAGTTGACACTCAGTAGATGTAGTAATAGCCTGGATTTTGACCCTTTTTCCCATGAGAGTGACAGTGAAGGTCATTTGATCATAGTCAAACTCAATGGGGGTGCAGGACTTCAACCAATATCCCTCTAAAATTAAATCACATCCCTCATTAGCTAAGATTCTTGGTGAAAAAGAGAAAGAATGCCCATGCATCTTCAATTTAAACCCATTTACCCTTCTGGAACTGATCATCCTTTGTCGATTTGCAACCTTGACTAAGATAGGTTTAGCTTTCTCTAGGCTACAACCCAACCTCCTAGCTGTGTATTCTTGTATAAAGCTCAAGGTGCTCCCTGTATCAATGAGAATGTGCAGTCTCTCCCCATCCACAGAACCATTAAGCCTCGTAGTGGTCACCCCTTCTTCACCAGATATTGAGGTCAAGGTCATTTGAATCTCTTCCATAGATTCAGGGCTATCCTGTTTCAACTCCTTCATGCATATGATGCAATTCCTCTTCCTCATTCATGACCATATAAAAAATCATATTCCTACATCTGTGCCCATTTGAGAATGGTTCATCACAGTTGTAGCAAAGCCCCATTTCTCTTCTGGCTGCCATTTCAGATGTTGTGACGAGTTTGAATTGTGGCTTAGTGACATTTTGGGATGGTCTGGGTGTATTACTGGTGTCACTCCTCTTAGGGTTGAAAGGAATATTAGGTTTGGATGGTGTTTTGAGCCTCTTGGTCAGTGCCTCCAAAGTATGTAACTGGCTCTGCCCAAGTTCAATGGTCTCTGTAAAGTTCTTGGTTCAAACATCTGCATAAATGCCTGCAATTCTTCACTCAACCCACTGATGATACTGGCAATGAAATATTCCTTTGAAAATGTCCCATTATTGAATAATAGCATACAAGCCCTTAACTCTTCAAAACTTTCCACATATTCTGCATATGACTGTGTGTGTTTTAATTTGTTGAACTCAGCAATGAATTTTGACTCTTTAATTTCTTCAAATCTAGTTGAAACAACTTCTAAGAATTTGGGCCAGGTGAGATCAAACTGTTTCATAGAAAAATTGCTGATACCACTGTGCAGCCTTACCTTCAAAATGCATAGAAGCTAGAGTTACCTTCTGGTTGTCAGGAACATTAGGTATAAGCTTGAAATACCCATGGCACTTCAAAATCCATGATATAGGATGGGATCCATCAAATCTGGAAAATTCTAACTTGGGTAATGGACTGATGATGCTAGTGGGAGAGTGGTCCTGGATCATTCTGTGACCTGTGAATTTCTGGTTAGGGTTTGATTTAGAAGAGGACCAACCTGAAACTGGTTCCCCTAGGATTGACCCCTCTTCATTCTGTTTAGCCCCTTTGTCCAGGTTTAGTAGCTGTAGCTGAATAGATGCTAGGTTTTGGGGAAGATGCTCAAATTTGTTTGTCATATCTGTATTGATGCCTGTGATTTGTTCCTGTATTTTCATCTCGATTGCTTCTCTTTTTGCAGATTCAGTTTGGAGGATTTGATCCAAACGTTTCTGGGCTTCTTGCAAGTCCTTGAAACGGGTGATTTCTTCCATTTCAAGAGGATCGAAGGCTCTGATTACCAAGTGTTATGGTTGGGTTTAATGGATAAATTTTATGTAATTATTTTGGGATTGATTTGTAATTTTTGGCTAATGGATTGTAATTATTTTCTGAAGATAGAGAGATAATAAGAGAGAGTAGAATGTTTGAGGAAGGAGATAAGATTGAAATGTAATTCTTGCTCTTGTTCATTCTCATGCTAAAACTCATACATAAATACTAAGATAAGAGGGGGGGACCAAAAGCATCCAAGCTTGATCCACCCTTTAAGGAATTATGGCCAATTAAAATATGACACTTGCACAACTAGAGGTAAAAGGGTATTTATGCCACAATGCATTAATATTAATATAAGCCCAATCATAAGGTTAAAAGGCCCATTCATCATCCCTTGCAACGGCCCAACTCTTCCGGCTCACTTGAATTATTCGGCCCAACACCTTCAGCCCGTGCCTGCCCGGTTACTCCAACCGAACGAATTACACTTGGTGGCACTTATCCCCTCCACTATCGCACCGATGTCAACATTTCAAAACCCTAATCCCTTTTCCTCTTCCACCGGCGAAAACGAAACCTTCGAATTCATGACATAGGGTCTTGGGAATCCATACTAGATGAGGTCGCTAAAGGTTAAAAAAGTGTTTGCAATTAACATATACATAGTATTATGAATAGATTCAAGCATCAGTAAAGGGGGGTCTCAACAATCAAAATTAGAAATTGAAACAAATCAAATAGAATGTCAGTTCGAAAGGAAGACTTACCCATTTCTGCAGAAGTGGAGTGTTTTGTGGCAGTAGTTGGGTTTTGGGTAATCTGGCAAATGGCAAGAGTGTAGGAGCATCAATGGCGGAGAAGAGGGTAAGTGATGCGGACCAAAATGTCTGTACGTAGTATTATTTGATATATGAGGTTATTTGTGGTAAGCGACCTCATTTCTGGGAGAGGGTGTTCCTCCTAGGAGATGAGCGAGTTGTATTATGTCTCTGAAAAGTGAACGAGCTGAAGGCTGTTCCTTGAAATTGAGCGAGTTGATATGGCTAGAGTAGCGACCTGTAGTATGAGGATGAGTTCTCATATAGGGTCGTGATCTCTTGTGGTTTGAGCTGTGTACTTGAGCTCGGTTATGGGCTTTGTGAATATCAAGCCTGCGGGCTTAGTGTGAATGGTTTATGAGGTTATGGAAAGAATAATGGGCCCAAGCCTATTCTATTAATTTAATGAGAGGTTTATTATTTATGGGAACTTAACATATTGGAGGAATCCTAATTCTAAGACAGTTGTTGTATTTATGGAATTGTGGTAGGAGAAGGTAACCCTTGCTGGGGAAGGACTTCTCTTGTATTTATAAAAGGAGGTGCATACCTCTCATTATTTTCATGAGCTAATATTGACTTAAGTATCGGAGAGTCTTAATGGGTTGGGTGGTGGGACTCCTACCCGTTCGAGACGCTATTTTGCAGGATCAGCGAGGTCGTTAGGAGATTCGAGGAGGGCTTCCCAGGTCGCTGTAGCATATTCGGAAGTAATTCCAGGTTGCTGATCTCTTTTGAGGTTAGTACCCCCTTTATTTGATAACCCAACTTTTTGGACTTATCAGTAAGACTTTTTGAAGATGGTAATTTTGGAAAATAGTAAAGTGAGGAATGGCAGTGACTTTGTGTACATAAAGCCAAGGGTGATAATAAATGTGGGATTTTCATTTGTTGTGCCCACCAGAATAGACGCTGAGATTACTTGTGGAAGTGTGTGTGGACATCTGTCCACATAGCTATAATGATGAGATGCCGCCAAACTCAAACACCCGGTTTGTCTAGCTACTGGAGCAGAGTTAAAGTTCCTTTCATGCATGTGTGGTCTTTTAGATTTTTTTAATAAATGGCTTGTCATTTTTATTCCACTTGATTTCTCATATAATATCTATTTTTGCCTCGATTCTTATGTGTTAAGGAACCCGGTTCAGTCCGAATCTGATAGTATGATAAATCATTGAGACGACTTACTTTGAGGTCGTGAAGGACCTCGAAGTCAGGCCGGGCAAGTGATAATTTTCTAAAGGTCGCTAGGTCTTGTAATTTTAGATCGGTCTATTTTGACTATTGAGATAGTTTGGATTAGGGAAAGCTCCATGAAGTTAGGATAATTCTCATCATAGTATTAAGAATACAATAGAAGGTTCTAGAGACTCGGTTGGTTTTGTAAGTTTCGGATACCTTAACCCATATTTTTTATAATATCTATTATTTGGAAAGATATCCAAATCTCATTCAGAGAAGTAAAATATAATTCTAATTGGTTTTGATCTCCTTATTATGGTATATCACAGATGGAAACCATAAATCTAGGGCGACACGACTCCTAAATTCTATATATAGGGATACAAATATCATTCTGAATCTTAAGTTTATCTCTTTTGTTATTCTGCTATTTTATTTTCAACATATATATTTTCGGACTTGATCGTCGGTGAGCCTACGCCACAGCCATCCGACTTAGATTTTTTTTGTTGTATCAATCCAATTCAAGACAATCTAATCACAATTTTTGATGACCCAGACTTTTGATAGCACGCCGGAGACTGAATTGACTTCATTGGACAACATTATCATCAACCTTGCTGAGGATGAAATGGACTTTTATGGCGGCCCCTAAAACAAATAAGAAAATGATGCAGCTATTTCTACCCATGTGTGATTACTAAATGCATCTTTTTTTTTTTATCTATTTTAAATTCAAATAACATATTTAAAGTCCTTTATAACTCATTTTACTTTTTGCTAACCCACCTATCTACTTTCTCATATTCTCGCACAATCTTTTTCCTCCCCCCTTGCACACACACACAAGCACAATGCACAAAAAAGGTAAAGATGCAAACACATAGGCAATTGCACAAGCACATGTTGTTCCGGAAAAAAATTGCGTTTGGTCGAACACATTCTAATTTCTAGGTTGTGGCCCAATAAACCTTTGATCATGTTGATTGGGCCCCAAATAGCAAATAGGAAAATGCCTCTATTTCCTCGTGATATGTATGGTCCATTTACTATTTCTCTGGTTCCCCACCGATTGTAACATGCTTTTGTAATAAAAGTAGCACGCCTTCTAGTTCGGATAAAATGGCAATCACCTGAGAAAAACCTACAGTAAGTTCTATTTTTTCTTTTTATTATTTTTGTTTGTAATTAGTTATTTATTTGTTTGCGAATATATTGTGGAAAAGATCGTTCTTTGAAATATTGAATCTCCGAGAACTATTTCTATGTCGCCTCAGCTAGCATGTTTGCATGATGCAATTTGAGATGTTGAAATGGTCCTAAAGCTAAAGACAACAAATTTATTATTTATTTCCAATGTTCTAAGATTCCACCAGGTCATTTTAATTGTTGAATGGTTGGTTTGGACAAGTGGTCCGTTACAGTGACTCGGGCCCGGCCGACCTGGATTTGAAAACACTGCTCTTGTCATGGCATTCAATTTATATTTTCTTATTATTTCATGTCATATCTATGCATAGTATCGTGCTGTCTTTTTAAACATAATTGAAGATACGAAATGATTCTGAATTAGTTGATTGTTGACCTATTATTGGTCAGTATGATTACTCAGAAAAAATCAAAATAATGTACTGCAATACAATTGACTAATAAGAGAATTTATTAGATGTGCATTCGGTTTTTTCATTTGTGATGGTATATACGTGTATTATGTGTGAGCATATATATTTTATGTGATTTCAAATGAAATGTTCTATAAGATAATATATTGTGACTAATCTCACTTAATATCATGGCCTCCATATGCCAATCTCAAATTTTAATAAACCTGAAGTGCAATAATATCTCCACCACTCATCGTCCAATCCCCAATCAAAAATCCCACAAACCTCAACATCATGGCCTCCAGATGTTTTTCCCTCCATCTCCATTCCCACCACCACCATGATTTTCACTACTCAATCCCCAAAATCATTACCCCTCTCCAAACCCCTCATTTTCCAACCAACCTAACTGCCAAAAAACTCATCTTGCTTCAAAAAAGAAAATGTAACACCTTCTCACCAATGGCATCTCAATTTGGCAATTTCGAACCCGACCCGACCCTCATCAACGATGACCTCAAGCCGACGACGTCGTACCAGAGAACCTTATCCGGCCTCGAAATGGCCAGTCTCTGGGTCGCTCTCGTCGTCGGCGTGCCGTCGTACTACCTCGCCGGCAGCCTCGTCGACCTCGGAATGTCTTGGTGGCAGGGTATCGCCACCGTTGTCGCCGCCAACGTGATCCTATTACTCCCGCTAACTCTAACCGGCCACCCCGGCACAAAATACGGAATCTCATTCCCGGTCCTCGCTAGATCCTCTTTCGGGATCCGCGGGGCCCACATCCCCACTCTGCTCAGAGCTCTAATCGGCTGTGGCTGGTACGGGATCGAAACGTGGATCGGCGGCGAAGCAATCTTCATTCTCCTCCCCAAAATTATCAAAAATTCATCTTTGGCCCAACCCCTGTCCTGGCTGGGAACCTCCCCTTTGGAGTTTTTCTGCTTTATTGTATTTTGGTTTGTTCAGTTAGGGTTTGTTTGGAAAGGGATCGATGGAATTAGGGATTTGGAAAAATATTCAGCCCCAATTCTAATTCTCTTAACCTCTTGCCTTTTAATTTGGTCGTGTTTAAAAGCCGGTGGTTTTAGCCACATGCTTAATTTATCCTCGACCCTTTCGAGCTCCCAGTTTTGGGCTCTGTTTTTCCCGTCTTTGACGGCGAACATAAGTTTCTGGGCCACGCTCGCGCTCAACATCCCTGATTTCACGCGCTACGCCAAAACCCAAAAGGACCAAATCATAGGTCAAGCCGGATTACCCATTTTCATGGGTGCTTTCACATTTGTAGGCCTAGCTGTGACGTCATCAACAAAAGTGATTTTTGGTGAAGTGATTTCGAACCCAATTCAGCTTCTGGGCTCGATTGGTGGGATTTGGACTAAAATTGTAGCCATCTTAGGTATAAGCCTTGCTACTCTTACCACCAACATTGCCGCCAATGTTGTGGCCCCCGCGAACGCGTTGGTCAACCTCAGCCCCTCGAAATTCACTTTCCGACGTGGTGCGATCCTGACGGCGTTGCTTGGGATCGCGTTCCAGCCGTGGAGGCTGCTCCAGTCGAGCGAGGCATTTGTGTACACGTGGCTGGTTGGGTACTCAGCGTTGATGGGGCCCATCACAGGGATAATTTTGGCAGATTATTATTTGATTCGTCGAGCTGAGTTGAGTGTCGAGGATTTGTACACGTTGAGCCCGAATGGGGCTTATTATTATTCCGGTGGTTATAATTTGGCAGCCATTGGGTCGTTGGTTATTGGGATTCTGCCTGTGATTCCGGGGTTTCTGCATAAGGTTGGGTTTTTGGGTTCGGTAGGGAATGGGTTTATTGTGATTTACAACAATGCTTGGTTTTTTAGCTTCTTTTTAGCTGGGGTTTTGTACTGGGCAGTTGCATCAGTGACGAGAAATGGGACTGGTCAACAGAATATGGAGCCTCTGCTTACCTAAATGTGCATGCGTATTAGTTTTTCATGTATGTAATTTCCCTATTCATGTTTTAGTAAATAAGTAAATTGAAAATATTGCGGTTGTTAATGGAGTATTATTCTCTCTAGTAAATAAATAGGAATATACTAGAAGATATTAAAATATACCTTCTGGAAAGTGAATATTTTAGAACGGGTGTGTAATGTACATTCTAGAAATATATTATACAAGATTAGGTTTACAATAAAACTTCTAGATTTCGAATTCTTTGGAAGGTGTTTTGTAAACCCCTTCTAAAAAGCCACTGGATAGACATTTTAGAAGGTAGCCGAAAGAACCGTTCTAAATGTTTGTTCTAGAAAGCATGTTTTGTACTAGTGGAAGAAAGTACAGACATATGTATCGGAGGATTAATCACTTCATTAAATATCTTAGGTTCTGCACAAAGGTTGGAGATAAAAATGCCATAAAAGTTTAATTGATATCATATGATGGTGGATCATAAATTTTTTACTTTTCGAAAAGGTTCTTGGTTGTTTCGATTAGACGATGCCAAGAATACGCTTGAGTTCTTCCCCTTTGTCCAATGAGGAGCTTGAGACGATGTTATGGTTTCAGTATTTATAGGGATTTTTGGATGATTTTTATGTAATTAATTTGTATGAATTTCTGGAAAAGTTGAATGAGAAATAGGGAGGAGATAGAGCTTGAAGGAGGTAGAATGTAGAAAGTTGTGTAAATTCTTATTGCCTTTTTTCATGTCCAGCAGGCCATAAATATCTCAAGGGGGGGGACCAAAATCATCGGTGCATTCCCCTTGAATTTAGGTAATTGAGCAAATTAAAACATTACAAATGTAAGGCTAATATTAAGACTTGTAAAAGTTAGATTAAATGTGGTGTTGCCATGTGTCTCCTTTAGCATCTGGGCCGGTATCCGCATCCAACAATCTTCTCGACCTGGACCGCGGGTTATCACCCTCCATTTTGCCCAATTTACCATTCACTTGGCCCTCATCCAATTCGCTCCCCCCTTTTCCAAACCCTAGTTTCAACTGATCATTCTCCGGCGACCACCAACTCGGTCGTTCCATAACAATACCCCTCCCATTCTGAGATCCTTGTCCCAAAGGATCAAAAGATGGAAACTTTCTGCGTATGAATTGCTCATCTTCCCAGGTGAAGTGCTTTATTCCCGCCTTTATCCCAGTTAATTAAAAATTGTTGCACCTCGTTTTGTTTCCTTCGCACTAACCTCTGAGCTATTGTTTCCCCAGGTTCGACCAAAAAGTCACCGTCTTCGCCGACGATTGGGAGTTCTGAACATGGCGATGGTTGAATCGTAGGACTAAGTTTCTTCTTTAGCAGATACACGTGGAAAACGGGATGAATTTGCGCCCTCTCGGGAAGCTCCAAACGGTAAGCCACCTCACCGATCCGCTTTGTGATTAGAAAAGGTCCATAGTATTTTGCTGAGAGTTTCAAATTTCGTCTAAGGGCAACCAAATTTTGCCTGAAAGGCTGGAGTTTTAAATAAACCCAATCTCCTATTTCAAAAACCCTCTCTTTCCTCCTTCTATCTGCAAAAAATTTCATGCGCTGTTGTGCCTCTTGTAAATTCTGCTTTAATTCATGTGTTAGCTGTTGTTTTTTTTGAATGAAGTCAGTTGTCTCTTGGTTTTGTGTGCTGATGTGTGTTTCTAGAAACGTGGATGTAGGCTGATATCCATATAGGGCCTGAAATGGTGTGGTCTTTAGGCTAGAATGGTAGTTGGTGTTGTACCAGTACTCTACAAGTGGTAGCCATTTTGCCCAGGTTTTAGGATTTTGGTGCACCATACACCTGAGGTAGTTCTCTAGGCATTGGTTCAGTCTTTCAGTATGTCCATCTGATTGTGGATGATAGGCTGAGGTGAAGTCTAGCTGTGTCCCCACACCCTTGAACAATTCCTTCAAAAAGGAGCTGGTAAAGACCTTATCCTTATCAGTGACCATATGTAGAGGCTGGCCATGCAACTTATAGATTGAATCCAAGAATAGCTTAGCAACAGTAGCAACTGTGAAAGGGTGGCATAGGGCCATGAAGTGGCCATATTTGGTGAGTCTGTCCACCACAACCAAAATAACATCCTTGCCACCAGATTTAGGTAGTCCTTCTATGAAGTCCATAGAGATGTGTGTCCATGCTTGTTGGGGAATGGGTAGTGGTTGCAATAACCCAGGGTAGAACCCACCTTCTGAATTTCTCCTTGCACAAGTGTCACACTGTTTAACCCAATTTTCAACCTCCTTCTTCAGCAAAGGCCAGTAAAAAAGCCTACTGATTCTTTGGTAAGTGCCCTAAATTCCAGAGTGTCCCCCATAGGGTGAATTATGCATCTCAGTCAGGATGGTAGTCCTCAGTAGGGTGTTGTTTCCCACCACTATCCTTCCCTTATACCTTAATATCCCTCCTTGTAGCTCAAAATCTGGATGAGACTGAGGGTCTAATGATTTAGCTATCAGGATCTTTGCCCAGTGAGGGTCATCCACATAGCTGTCAGTCACTTGATGAACCCATGATGGTGTCACAGTAGTCACAGCATAGTTTAACTCTTCTTGAATTTCCTGCCTAGATAGTGCATCAGCCACCCTATTTTCCACACCTTTCTTGTATTGTATCTCATAGTTAAATCCCAGCAGTTTGGCCACCCATTTCTGTTGCATAGGGTTCAAAATTCTCTGATCCAATAGGTGTTTAAGAGCTTGTTGGTCAGTCTTGATGATAAACTTATATCCTTGCAAATAGTGCCTCCACTTCTGGATTGCCATAATAACAGCCAGGAACTCCTTTTCATATATAGAAAGACATTGATTCTTCATACACAATGCTTTTCTCATAAAAGCTATTGGCCTGCCCTCCTGCATTAAAACTGCTCCCAGCTCTTTCCCACTTGCATCTGTTTCTAGTATGAATGGTCTTGACAAATCCGGCAATGCCAGAACTGGGGCTGTCACCATAGCCCTCTTGAGGGTGTAGAAAGCTGTCTAAGCTTCTTCATTCCATGAAAAATTCCCCTTCCTCAGTAGGTTAGTGAGGGGCTTACTGATTAGCCCATATCCCTGAACAAACCTTCTATAGTAACCTGTAAGCCCTAAAAATCCCCCGAGCTGTTTGACATTCATGGGTACTGGCCAGTTAACCATACTGGTAATTTTGCTTGGATCAGTAGCCACTCCAGCCTTTGAAATGATGTGCCCTTGATATTCAATTTGTTCTTGCCCAAAGTGGCACTTGCTCTTTTTTGCAAACAGTGAGTGCTCCCTTAGTAAAAGTAGGATTGCCCTTACATCTTTCAAATGATCACCCTCAGTCTTGCTGTAAATGAGTATATCATCAAAGAATAATAACACTGACCTCCTCAACATAGGCTCAAAGACATGATTCATTAGGGACTGGAATGTAGCAGGTGCATTACACAGTCCAAAGGGCATAACCAAAAACTCATATTGCCCATTATGTGTGTTAAAAGCAGTAAGGTACCTGTCCTTAGGATCCATCAAAATTTGGAAATAACCAGATCTCAAATCAATTTTTGAAAAGTATTTAGCACCTTGCAGTTCATCTAGGAGCTCATCAATGATGGGAATGGGATAACTATGCTTGATGGTTAAACTATTTAGGTACCTATAATCCACACACAACCTCCATGTAGTATCTTTCTTCTTAACCAACAACACAGGTGATCCAAAGGGGCTACTGCTGTGTTGAATAACCCCAGAGTCCAATAATTTCTTCACAATCTTTTCAATCTCATTCTTCTGGCTATGAGACACCCTGTAAGGAAACTGGTGTTTAGGGTCACTTCCATCCTTAAGCACAATATGGTGCTCCACCCCCTTGATGGGTGGTAATGTAACACCCATACATCTAATGCATATTTATTTAATTATTTATCTATCATCATGCATTAAAAATATAATTTTAGTCCCAAGCTCGTCGCCATAAACAAATTCCTATTTTAGTTTTAAATAATCTAAGAATTCCAATTAAACGAATATATAGTTCGTTTTCAAATAAAAGTATATTATCAACTTCTAAGATACTATTATAATTATTTAGCAACTTATTAATTTATTTAAATTACTATTGAGTCGTCTATGAAATAAATTTTGATTTCTAAAATTATTATATATATTTTTATTTATATTATAGTGATTTTTAATAATTTAAAATACTACTGGGTCAAATGGTCGATCCAATTGATGATCTTAAATTTTTAAATCGAATAATTCCTAGAAT
>BMAC01000108.1:441771-455750 GCA_014905375.1 Phtheirospermum japonicum
TGGCAAAGTTGGGGGTTCAAATTGAAGGAGGCTAGTCTTCTGGGGGTCAATCTTAAATTTTGGAAAAGTGGCCTGGTATAAAAGGGAAGGCCTCCTTTCAATTTAACCCTCAGTTTTGCCAGAAACCTCAATCCAGCCCCAAACTTTTTATAAAACAGCATTCCAGTCCATTTTATTTTTATTATTATTATTTTATTATTACTATTATTATTATTATTATTATTATGAATTCTTAAATATGAAAATACTAACTAAATATATTTTCAAATTGATTAGGTAACGAGCATTAAGGGGACTTAGGATTCAATACGTGCATTCGCTCGATTTTCCACGACATATTTACGAGGTAGGGACCACTGACCTATTTTATGCTAAATCTTGTTTCTCAATATCGTGCAATGTGTATCATGTAATCTTGAGTACGAATTATTTCTAAAACCGAATTATATAGCCAAGGGTCATTCCCGATGTGCTATCCACGAATTAAGACCGGTAGCCGTATAAGTTGTTATCGCATTTTAGCTGCAGTCAAGGTAATTTCTAAAACCAATCATGAATTAGAACCAGTGGCTGTACAAGTTGTCATCGCGTTTCTAGCTGCGCAGTCAAAGTCGACGTTCTTCTAAAACTATGAATTAGAACCGGTAGCCGTACAAGTTGTTATCGCATTTCTAGCTGCAGTCAATGTCTATGTATTTCCAACATGCTATTCTATGAATTATATGGTTCAATGTGCTATTTTTGAGTTCTATGATTTAGTTGAAATATGTCAGTGTAACTATTGAGTACGTTGAGCTCATTCCAAATCAACGACGTGTTTTTCAGGTACAAATGAAGATATTGAATGAAAGGGAAACGAGGAGGGGAATGAAAACTGTTGATGTTGGATTTTATATTTTAATCTTGTTTTACGTTTTATCCACTGTTGAAAACTTGGTTATTTACATTATGATTATTTCCGCTGCGTATTTCTTGAACGTTTTGAAAAATGTGAATCTTTTATGTTAAAATCGTGAAAATTAGACATTTATTGTGACGCCAAGATTTCTCCATTTAATTATTTAAAAATATAAAACCTTTTTCAACTAAAGTGAAATCGGGGCGTTACAGGTAACCCCCTAGGCTCCTCAAAGACATCCTGAAACTCCATTAGTAATTCCCCCATTTTTTTCATCTGTGGACCTTGAATCTGGTTTAGTTTTGATCCAAAACATCTCCTCTATCTCACCAGGTAGCTCTTGGTGAATCATTTTGAAGAGGGTAGGACCTGAAATCAGTTGACACTCAGTTGGATTGGAAATAACCTTGATCTTCACCCTCTTCCCCATGAGAGTCACAGTGAAAATCATCTTATCATAGTCAAACTCAATAGGTGTGCAAGATTTTAACCAATCACCCCCAAGATTTAGGTCACAGCCCTCATTAACCAGTACCCTAGGTGAGAAGGTGAAAGAGTGCCCCTGCATCTTCCAATTGAACCCCTTAACCCTGCTAGAGCTTATCATCCTTTGTCCATTAGCCAATTTGACCATGATAGGCTTGGCTTCTGTTAGTAAACACCCTAGCCTCCTTGTAGTTGATTCTTGAAGAAAACTAAGTGTGCTGCCTGTGTCAATGAGGATGTGCAGTTTCTCCCCCTCCACTGAACCATTTAGCCTCATTGTAGTGACTCCTCCTTCTCCTGAAATGGAATTCAGAGTCATATGGATCTCTTCTATAGAGTCTGGGTTTAGTGATTCTGTTAACTCTTCCTGTGTGAAATTTGCTCCCTCCTCCTCAGCCAGAATCATGTAAGATACCCTGTTTTTACATTTATGCCCACTGGTAAAGGGTTCATCACAATTATAGCACAGTCCCTTTTCTCTCCCGGTGGCCATCTCTGAAGCTGTAAGGAGTTTGAACTGTGGTTTGTTAATGGTTTGGGGTGGTCTGGGTGCATTGACCAGGTCATTCCTCCTAGGACTGAAGGGTGAAGCAGGTTTTGTTGATGCCTTCACTCTCTTAGTGATGGCCTCCAGGGTATGTAGCTGCCTCATTCCCAACTCAATAGCTTGCTGGAGGGTAGTGGGCTCAAACATGTTCATAAATGATTGCATCTCCTCATTTAGCCACTGATAAAACTTGCAATGAAATACTCTTTGAATACCCCTTCTTATTTAGAAGCAACATACAAGCCATAAGTTCCTCAAATCTCTCTACATAATCCATATATGAATGTGTGTGCCTCAGCTTGTTGAATTCTGCAATTATTTTTGATTCCTTTAATTCCTCAAACCTTGCTGATATCATTTCCAGAAATTGGGGCCAGGTGATATCTAACTGTTTGGATGAAAATTGCTGGTACCATAGGGCAGCTTTACCTTCAAAATGCATGGAAGCTAGGACAACCTTCTGATGGTCAGGTATGTTAGGGATCAACCTGAAGTAGCTCTGAAATTTCAAGATCCAAGCCCTAGGTTGGGTTCCATCAAACCTGGGAAAATCTAGTTTAGGGAGTGGGCTGATGATGTGAGGGGTATTGTTATGAGTAGAATGTTTTTCTTGGATTAACCTTCCTGAACTGAACTGTTGTCTGGAACTGCCTGCAGGAGGTGACCAACTTGAGCCTGGGCCACCCAGGATTGAATCTTCTTCAGGTTGCTTGTGCTCTTTATCCAGAT
The DNA here is from genome assembly GCA_014905375.1 of Phtheirospermum japonicum. Classification (NCBI taxonomy): domain Eukaryota; kingdom Viridiplantae; phylum Streptophyta; class Magnoliopsida; order Lamiales; family Orobanchaceae; genus Phtheirospermum; species Phtheirospermum japonicum. The sequence continues at coordinate 444,432 of BMAC01000108.1, forward strand.
TCAAGAGTTGTAGCTGAATAGATGCTAGGGTCTGAGAAAGGTGATCAAACTTGCCCATCATCGCAGTGTTAAAACCTGTAATCTATTCTTGCATTTATATTCCGATGCTTCTCTTTTTGCAGATTCGGTTTGGAGGATTTGGTCAAGGCGTTTTTGGTCCTCTCGCAAGTCCTTAAACCTTATGATTTCAGCCATAGAGGAGGATCAGAGGCTCTGAATACCAATTGTTATGGTTTCAGTATTTATAAGAATTTTCGGATGATTTTTATGTAATTAATTTGTATGAATTTTTGGAAAAGTTGTATGAGAAATAGGGAGGAGATAGAGCTTGAAGAAGATAAAATGTAAAAAGTTGTGTAAAATTAAGACTTGTAAAAGCTAGATTAAATGTGGTGTTGCCATGTGTCTCCTTTAGCATCTAGGCCGGTATCCGCATCCAACAATTTGCCCGACCCGGACCGCGGGTTATCACCCTCCATTTTGCCTAATTTACCATTCAGTTAGCCCTCATCCAATTCGTTCCCCCCTTTTCTAAACCCTAGTTTCAACTGATCATTCTCCGGCGACCACCAACTCGGTCGTTCCATAAAAGACGTTAATATATAACAAGAATTGGACCTCATCCTTGAGTGATCATTTGGCATTAATCGAGGTAGAGACCATTGAAGAAATTCCACAAGGGTAGAGTAAAAATCAAGTCAAGAGATTCAAAATTACTTATGACAGTGAGGAGGTGATTGTGTTGAGCTTGGATAAAGAATAAGAATGTTTGTATAATCACGCGAAGCACCGCAGGCCTCTTAATTGAGGTGTTTTGTATGTTTTCTAAGTCTTGTTTCTCAAATTTATATTACTTGCTTTGATATCTCATATAATCTTGTTTAAGTATGGGTGTTGAGGATGTGCATTAGTAGAATTAGAAAAACGCACCTTATCTTGCATCTTGTATAGTTGCATGTTAGGGTTTCATTGTTTTTAGTACGTGTATTGATTTATATTATTCCTATAATATTTTAACAGGAGTATGTCCGACCGTTTCTTTTAGACGGGTAGGAATCAAGGGACCATTTGAGAATTTATTGTGTTTACTTTATGTTGAATATTGAGGAGTCTTATAGTCGAGTCTAGGATTGATAATAAATATCTTTGAACTTCTGGGTCTATTGGAGTATTCGATTGTCATATTCACTTAACATAACTTTTGGGTTCATGGCCAAATAAAAAATATCTTAAATTTATGTTCCGTTTAAGGGATTTACATTATGCGTGGGTTCGCTAAATATGTATTGGGTCTTGTTCGAGGCCTAAATGCACGTGGTTTGTGAAAAAGAAAATCTAGGTAGTTTTTGTTAGCCCTTTCAAATCTTTTTAATGTACTTTCACTAAATAAGATTTTCTCTAGCTAACCCGTTTGGGCCTTTAGCCCATTTTTTGTTCCCTACATAAATATTGGGTAGTCTGGCTTAGTTTTTACTCTTGAGTTTAATGTTTCATATATCTATAAGAGTGATTTGTTTATGTATGTAAATGAAGTAGAACGACATCTAGGAGATTTATGTATCGGTACGTTGTAATAAAAGAGAGTAACCTTATAAACTCTCTTCATTTGTTCAAAAATGAAAGAAAAAGAAGAAAAAGTAATTAAATTTCTCCATATAATTCTTGAGTTATTGGCTACTTTTTTAAAGGTCTTGATAGTTTTAAGTTTTAGTTTTGAGTTATGGCCTATGTTAAAGGTCTTTGGGAATTAATTAAGTTTATGTTTTGTTTTAAGTTTGGGGGTTAATTGGCCAACATTATAAAGGTTTTGGTATACTTGGAGGTTGATGTGGGACTTACGAGTTAATTTTATAATTAGAAGTTTCAAGTGCTATTTTGATGTGAGGTTGATTAATTTGGATTTTTTATGCTTAGTCTATAGACATTTATCCATATTCTCTATCTTGTCCAAATAGCCTACATTACAACCTAAATAAAAACATTTGATTCACGAACCTCATGCTTATGACTTGAGGATGGTGTACATCTTAAGACATTTGAAAAGCCTATGGGGTAAGCACATAAATAGTTGACTTGAATATATACACGTACTTATACACGAGTGGCGAGTGAAAGATTACATCTATATTGTGAGGATCTTGAAGAATATTGTTGATGAATTTGGTGAGATTCGCTCGGATTTTAGAGGATCCGTGAGCCTCGTTCAACTTGGTTGTTGGTTGAGAGTTGCATATTGTTTGTATCTTGATTGTTGATCTCTTTTACATAGTGAAAAGTTTAGTTTTTAGTGCAGTGGTCAGGACTACCAATGTTTAAGTTTGGGGATTTTGTCCGCAAGCAAAATTACATGTTCTTAAGGGTGTATTTCATAGCATTTTAGAGGTTACACATGCTTTTCATGTGATCTTTCTTATTTTTCTTAATTCTTGGAAAATACTATGCTTTCGGTGTTTTTATTATTTTTCATAGCTAAATGATAGTTTCTTGAGCCTTTTTGCAGCACAAGCATTGACAACCCTGAACTAGACGGCCAAAGTATGCACGAGGAAGAAGAGAAGACAAAATGATGTAAAAATGGGTGTGAAAAGAGGACACCCAACCACTCAAAAGAAGCACTCAACATGCCACCCGGTCAATAGGTCAAGTCTGCTGGATGAGAACCAAACTGAGGCTACACCCAACCTGACACCCGACCTTGCATCCGAGCAGTTGGTTGGGTGTCAAAAGGCAGACAGTTGACTGAGGCTACACTCGACCTAAAATCCAAGATGTTTGTTGGATGTCGATGAGAGTGCGTAAACTGGGCCAACACCTGACTGAGCACCCGACGTGAAACCCAACTTGGTTGGTCGTGCGGCGTCGTAGATAGAATCAAAATATCAGCATTTTAAGTCAAGATTTTATGGTTTCTGGACTACTATAAATACCCTACAGTCCCTGAACGCAAATGAAATCTTGGATATCATATTTCGTACATAATAGTTCATATGGAGGAGATTAGGAGCCAATGACGGAATATTGACAGCCTTCCATCCACGGGATGATAAGATAGAGTTCCTCATGAGTCACCATTGCTAAGAACGGTTCTCCACTTTCTTTTTGTTTTTAGTTTAGTTTGTTCATGTGATATAAACATGATTTACTTTGTTATAAACATGTTCGTCTAAATCGCTTAAACTTTAGAGTAAATTGATGACTCTGTTTTTTTATATTAAAGAGTTTCGTGTATTAATTATTCAATGTAAGCATTTACTTGATTTTATTTGACTCTATGGATATGACCTTGCTCACCACTATTACGATCGAAATTTTTAGGGATAATTATTGTTTGCCCGCAAACTATTATGTTTGTTGCAGTTTACCATATAAACTTATTTGTGACAAACTGTCATATGAACTATATACGATTTGTAGTTTGCCCCTTGAACCAGAATGTTTGGAGTCTTATAATCAAAATCGGATGACGTGGCACAATCCGGTTGCGCACATCATCCAGTTTTGGTCACAAAACCACATAATTCTAGTTTAAGGGGGTATACTGTAAATCTCGCATTGTTCGTATGGTGGTTTATCACAAATAATAGTTTCTATGGTAAACTGTGAAAAACACAATAGTGTGGTGGGAAAATAATAATTATCCCCATTTATATCACAAGTTCTAAAATTTTCAAGATTCAAAAGGTCAATTATTTTAAATTAAAGACATAATCTTTGATAATGCTCAATAATTCTTTTGAATCGCAATCACCGATTCCCAGAAAGAAAATAAAAGAATAAAGATTTGACTAGTCTTATGAAAATGTTGGAGACTTAGAGTGGTGGTTGCGGACTGGCGGAGAGATGGATAAGAGATGACAGTGGCTATGGTGGAGCAAATATTGAGGTTGTTAATGATGGAGGAGGATGGGTGAAATCGAGGGTTTTCAAGAAGTTGTTTGAGGTTTGAGAATTGAAATGAAAGGACAGCATGTGTAGGGGTCGGAAATATTTAGGTCATTCTATATTATTATTATCACTGTTGTTGTTGTTGTTGTTATATACCAACTCACGAGGAGGTTTGGGTTAGGTTGGGCCAGGTCGGTCAATAACTATACCTGTACTTGCCTCATTTTAAACACAGGGCAGGTCTACCCCGCCTAATGTCTTGGTCGAGTCGGGCCGTGATGGGAAGTGTCATATTTCCATCCATAGCCTTTACCAAGTCTGAACCAATTTCAATTTTATATACTTAAGAGACTTGAAGCACCAGAAGGTGACATGTCAGCTTTGTATATATGAGAAGATGACACGTGTAAAGTGGATCTATGCTAGGTGACAAATAAGTTAATACTCAATACAATTAGTATATTAGGGTGATATTAGGTTTTATTTCTAAGTTAAAATAATATAATAATGATGTTAGTTAAAATTGAGAGAATGATTTGATTGCATTGTTCTTAAAATCGGCCTAGGCGTTAGGAGCCTCCCCACCACCTATGATTTTTATCTAGGAGCCCAAATTCGACGTGGAGGTCGATAATCGCTGCCCAGGTGCCGCCGAGCTGTTGATATATCTTTATTTTGAGGTGTGATGACTAGAAATCTACTATATAAAAGTTTCAGTAAGTGTACCGATCGTTTATAATATATAGCTCTAGAGTAGCAGATATTGTTCCCACAAGAATTGTGATTATTAGTACTAACTGTCTTTTTATTATTTAATCGATTGGAAGATGATAATGATTACTAGCTACTAAACTAAATAAAATAACAAATTAACAAATAAGTGATTAAACAAAGTTGAAAATTTAGAAGTTATTTTGAAGAATGATTATATGAGGAAAACGTGTTTGAATGTAGAATCCCCCTAGACTCACCTTGTGATTGTACCCAAATAAATCATCATAATCCCTTAAGTACTACCTAACTCATATATTAATTCACGCTTTCAAAGATCGTGTAAAATCTCTAATTTAATTTAAAAACTTGAGTTTTGAGTGAATTAATCCTAATCTCGAGTTGATTAACCAAAATATCTTTCTAATTAAAACCCTCAAGATAGAAATACGAGCAATTAAAATTATGTATTAAATTTCACCCTAATCCAAAGGATTTATGTCGTCCTGTATTTAGAATTGCATGCAACTCCTTCTACTTGTGTATGTTCTTACTTTACTTCACTTCATTTGTATAAAAGAAAAGAACAAACCCAAATCAATAAACTGAAATTATCTAGTTGAAAAAATTGATAAAAACACAGGAAAATCAAATGAAAAGTTTAAAATAATACAAATCAACCAATACTCAATCACAAGTTAAATCTAGGGTTCATCTCAATCTAAACACATAAAAAGTTTAGTTCATACTTGAATCGAAATCAAAAGAAGTGTAAAAAGAAAAAACCAAGAAAGGAGAAATCATGTTTACAAGTTTTAGTCTTCAAATCAAAGATAAAATTACTTCCTTAGTGAATATTCCAAGTATGTGTGAGGTTTTCTTCAAAAAAATCCTTCAATCTCTTCTCGTACATTTCTTGCTTGTTGTTGTAATCTAATATCCTCCAAAATCATGTTACAAACATTCTAGGGCTCTTATTTATAATCCCTCCCAAGTGTTTTCCCTAATAACCCCTCAAGAAATAGAGGAAATAGGGCCCAAAATCATAAAATCACACTATTCAGCCAGAAACATGACCGGAAGGATGAAAACACGACCAAAATGCAAAAACACGGTCAAGCCATGGTTTTCACTATACTTCTCCTCTTTAACTCTTTTTTGCGCTCTAAAATGTTGGCGTGTTCTGGAATACACCCATAGCATGTTTTTATTGAATTCTTGATGTTTTAACTCAATTTGCGCATTATTTGCTTACTATGTCATCTCCTCGACCTGTTCTCTTGTATGCATGAGTATCATTACACTCTAAATTTCCCAAATTCGCCCCTTTTCTATGCTTCTACATAAATACAACTCAAAAGTTAAAAAACGAAGAAAACACAATGAAAACGACTACTAGACACAAGAAAACACTAAATAAGAGGCATAAAAACACTTAAAAACATGTATGAGAAGGCGATTATCAAAGTGGTACTGCTGAGTTTGTTGCTTTGGAGTTTGAAGTTTATTTGTGGTACTAAATGTTAGCAAGGGTTCTTATAGCAAATCTGATTGTTTTTAAAAACTATGAAAGCGTCCTTAAGGTATAATAAGTGCCCTTTGAAATTTGTATTTCTTATACAATGACCCATTTAATAGGGTACAATTTGTATAACATAACTGTATGTGTTTAGGGAGTATTTGTAATTTTAAAAAATAATTAGGTGAATTTACAATTAGGTTAATTTTTAAAATTAGTATTTGTATTTATATTCCTACCAAGTTTACTTGGTTGAATGCACTACTTTTACAAGAAAAACTAGAAAGTTGGGTGTTTATTCCTTAATACTGGAAAGGATGCTTATACTTAAATTTTAGGCATTAAACGTTGATTCGGCACCTAAAAGACAAACCCTAGAGCCATGCTTGAATGATAACCCCAAAACACACTTAGTTATTATAATATTTTTAATTTATTTAATTAAAATAGTTGAAATTTATAGAGTGTTATTAAAGATGCTCGGTCCATCTTTGTGAGGTTTGACAAACCTCTTGTTAAACCAACAAGATTTGAGGATTGAGTTAGAGGTAGGTTTCTTGTGAGACTGGCTCATATTATAAGACTAGTTTTACAAAATTTATTAATTGACCCGCTCCAACTCATTCAAACCGCATAACATATTTCTTTAATTAAAAAATAATAAAAAATATATAATTATCTATTTCTCTCACCAAGACAACCATACACTTGCTCCACCTACTGCCGGATCCGACCACTACTGCCGTCGGCGGCCGCCACCTGCCACCACCGCCATTTCTCACCGATGATATCTTTTAACAAATTTTATATCATTAGAAGCGTCTCATTTTCTACATTCCAAATTCGGAATTAGATTTGCGTTTTGATACTCCAATCACCGTAAATCTAAAATCAAAGTCACAAAATCATCAACTTCGACCTCCGATCTACAATTCACTGGCCAAACACTTCGATTGACCACTACCTCTGAACTCATTTCGTTCCGCTCTGTAATACTGCCAATTCTCAAAAAAAGAAAAAAAAAAAAAAACGTCGTCAGGAAAAAAAACTCAAAATCTGCCTAATTTTAAGTATTGCAAAACTCACTAAAAGTATTTTAAAATTCAACAAACGGTTAAAAACTAAAAGTATCCCAAAGTTAGTTTATAGTATCACAAATTTAACTAAAATTATCACAAAATCGAGTAAAAGTAACACATGCTATATTTTATATATTTATATTTTTTTTACAAAAATCAAAATATATATCATAACATGTTAAATTATTATGAAATAAAGTTAAAATATCACACATTTCTATATTTTAATTTCTTTTACTTACATCTATGTGTATTGCATTTAGATAATTAAAAGTATCACAAAAATTTGATTCCATATCACAAAATATTGGAAAATTATCGCATATTTTCTAATATTTGTACAAGGTACTGCATTTTTTAATACTCGATAAAGACATATAATATACAGTATTTGCACCTACAAACTTTGATTCTTTTAACTTAAGTTGTGATACTTTTACTTAATTATACTATGTATTACTAAAGTTGTGATATTTTTTTATAAATTTGTGATACTTTTAAATAAATTTGTAATACTTTTAAATAAATTTGTGATACTTTTAAAATAATTTTTGATACTCCATATAGGAGTATAAATACAATATTTAAATGTAAATTCAAAATATTGTAAACTCAATTTATGATACTTTAAACTAAATTTGTGATATATTTTTTTAATTTGTTATATATTATTATGGAAATATCATATTAACTTGTAATACTTTTAAATGAAATTGTGAAAATTTTAGCTAACTTTGTGGTACTTTTAATGCACTTTATAATATTTTRAAGTGATATTCTTACAAATTGTGATACTTTTAATCTATTTTGTGATACTTTTAGTACAATTTATAATATATTTATATATAATCACAATATTAGTACCAATATATAACAAAATTTCCCCGACTATATCACCGACAATCCGAATCCCAATCAGCTCGTCCACCCCACCCAAACAACCTGACTTTTGTAGACACATCAAACACAATTCACAACCCAGAATCTTATTACCTCGTGAATTAATAAAATTAATTAATGACCGGCGACGGCGCTCGTTGGTGGCGAAAAATTATGAGAACGAAAGACGATCATCGTCATAGAAATCTCAATCAGAGCACCTCCTCTAGTTGCGGCGATGGCCCCCGCACCCCTTTCGACCTGACATTACACGCCATTCTCAATGCGAAGAGATCGTCGATGCTACCTGGCCCTGCTAAAGAGCTGCCGCTGCAGAATATTGAATCGAACCAGACATTAATAGATATACTCTGAGAGAATCAAACCACCGAACTCGGCAACGGCCTGAGAGACGGATGGCTGAGCTGTAAGCATTGAGGGAGAAGATTCACCTCTGCACTAGAGGTGGAGGCTACGGCTCGGCCTAGTTCTCCACCGTTTCCATCGTTTGGAGATCCAATTTGTAGCCTATCTTCACCTTGGCGGCTGAGATTTCCTCCCAGAGTGGGCCTTTCAGCCCGCTGTCCTAGTACTTAAGATCTAGATTCATTCGGAGATTAATTAGTGCTTCAACCTCTGCCTTCGGCCACCTTGACAAGCTCGCCGACATAGAATTATCTCCACTGCCTATGTCCGAGAAGAATTTTGTTGGTGTGATCAGCGTTGATGTTGATACCAGCGACGTCACTATTTGTTTTTGGTTGAAATGAGTTCTACTCATTTTTTTTCTTTTAATAGTTGGGGGTGGGCGAGCGGGTTGGACATATGGGCATGCTAGAAAATAGTCTCATAATATGAGATCGATTTATAAGACCTATCTTATATATGTATTTACCTTGATTTAGAGTTACTACCTTTGCATGAGGGGTACTGGAGTTCTAAAAAGGCAACAAAAACTAAAGTCTCACCATGCCATGTTGAGATGCCACATGCCGGAAATTGTTATTGCAGGAGGCGCGTGCATTACATGCGCCAGAAATCAAGTGGGGCCCTCTGCTGCCCCACTGATCCCCTTGTCCCCTTTCTTTCTTTTATTTTTTCTTTTCAGTTTCTTTCCTTCTTTTTTGCCTTCTCACAATTAGTCAATGAGATGTTTTCTTTTTTCCTTTTTTATGTTTTTTCTTTTGTTTTTCTTATTTGTCTCTTTTTTATATTTCTTTCTCACTTATATATAAAAATTTATTTTTAAAATCTGTTGCTAAATTAATTTGAAGATTTAAATTAATTCTCATATATTAATTATTAATGATAAGTTATAATACAAATAAATAGATGTGATTAAGGGAAAGTTATTTTTTGCAACTTGTAATATAGACGTTTTTACACTTTGCAATCTTATATTTTTTTTTTGCCGATTGCAACCCGTACTAAACATGACTTATTAAATGCAACCTCGTACTCATTTTTCGTCCAAGGAGTCGCTAGGCACGCACCATTTTCATGGGTTTTTTAATGAAATATCAGATGAAAGTTGCAAATGACAAACGCATATAGTGCAAGTCGTTAATTGCAAGCAAAAATACTTTATGTTGTGTAAAACACGTTATTACAAGTTGCAAAAAATTATTTTTTTTCGAAATAAGAGAATAAATTTAGGGTACCCTGATCCTTATATTTAAACAATCTTTATAATTGGTAATGGTCTATTTTGGACTTTTATTAAAATATATTATATTATTTATATTTTCAAAATACCACATCAATAAATTAAAATAAATTTATAATTAATTACTAGTTAATCATTTAGAATTTGAATTATCTGAAAAACATGAAAATAATAAATAAATATTTAAATAATACTTTAAAAATTAAAATCAGATAAATAAAATATAATAATCTATAATTAAATTTTGAATACTTAGTTATAAATCTGAAATTAAAAAACTAAAGAAATATATAAAATAAGTATTTAAGATCTGTTAAGAATTATGAATATATTCTAAATAATTATTTATAATACGAAAAGATATATAAATAAACATAATTATTATGAATGATAAAAAATAATACTAAAATATGTAAAATAAAAAAAAAAACTAAAATACATAACTTATAAGTAAATTATAAATAATTTTTTACAATACTGACAAGAAAACAAAATATAAGAATAAACATAATTATTATAACATATAAAAGAAGTAATACTGGAAAGTTTAAAAAAACATATATATATAATACTGAAAAATTTATGTTTTGCCCACTATTGTATGCGGCTTTTTACACATTACCCCTCGAAATATCCTTTTTATTTCACTTTACCCCATAATGTACAATAATTTTCGATGTTGCTCCTAAAGTTTATTTCTGGCGGAAAATTCTTTCTAGATTCCGTTGGTGAGGAATTGGTAGCAAAGTGAAAGGTTTTTATAGTTGGAGGGTGAAGTGCAAGAATCTTATAATTTTAGGGACAAAGTGCAAAAATCTTATAATTTGGGTGATAAATTAAAATAATATAAGTCTTAAGTATTTGTGTAAAATTACTAATTTTATGGAAAACGTAGAACTCTACTTCATATATATATATATAATCGTGAAATGATATCATAGTAATTAGTAATATAGTTAACAATTATATTATTAAAATAATTATTTTATAAATCATATTTGCACTTGGGCTCAAACATTAAAGTCGTTTTTGCACTTCTCTTTATGTAATATGGTGATACAATCTTATATAATAATGTACCAGTGATTAAAATAGTACTTAATCACACTTATTATACAAAATCATAATATCGAATGACAATTTATTTCTCATATCATAATATTATAGTGCATATACGGAAAATAACTTTATATTATTTTGTTCAAATATATATAATACTTAACATTATATTTATTATGTTTTTAAATAACTTATATAATACTTAGTCGTGTGTTTTATATTAAATAATATAATATATGTATTGACAATATTTATATTTAGAAAGTTATAAATATTAATTGGAATATTATGTTTAATTTTCTTATTTAGTTGAAATTGTATTGACAACTCCGTGTGTCTGTGCGCGCGCACAGACACACACACACATATAAGATAAAAAAAACTCTTTTTTTTAATATAAAACTTTAAGACAAAATCTAATATTTACATTAATTTGCACACCAAATTATAAGATTTTTGCACTTTACTCTCCAAACTATAAGATTCTTGCACTTTACCTCCTGCTCCCCGCCGACGCAATA